>JALAZF010000484.1:4412500-4636787 GCA_022829125.1 Lathyrus tuberosus
TGCGTCTTGTGTTATTTGTGAGCCATTCACTCATCTGTCTGATGTTTAAATTGGACTAGTTGATTGAGTTGTATTCTGTCCACTCTAAGCTTTTAAGCATGAGTGTTTGTTCTTGATCAAAGCTTTTAAGCAAGATCAAGGTGTGTCTTTCTTGTGTAACTTCTTACTTTGTTATTTTCTGTTTTCATCACTGCTGTGATTGAGGGGGAGTGAGAGGGTTCTCATACCTAAGAGTGTTTTAGGTAGAAGTGTCATTGGGTAGTGATTAAGTGAGTAGATTGTCAACTGGTGTGTTGACTGTAGAATCTACAAATTGATACTACTAATAGTGAATTTCCTCCATGGCTTGGTAGCCCCCAGACGTAGGTTGTTAGACCGAACTGGGTGAACAATTCTTTGTGTTGGTTATTGTTTTTAAGTACTGTTACTATTATTGTCTTGTTCATATAACAGATATTGATGTTGTGACATCTCACTTGACATCACATATCTGATACCAGAATTTCAATTGGTATCAGAGTAGGTCATCCTGCTCTGTATCTGGGTGAGATCTAGGGCTGTTACTTTCTGGTGCAATGGACAAGAACAGTGGTGGATTTGTGAATAGACCCCCTATTCTAGATGGATCAAATTATGACTATTGGAAACCTCGCATGGTTGCCTTTTTGAAGTCTTTAGACAGCAGGGCTTGGAAGGTTGTTTTGAAAGAATGGAAACATCCTGTCATTGTGAGAAAAGATGGTCAGTCAAAGCTGAAACCTGAAGAAGATTGGACCAAGGAAGAAGATGAACTTGCTCTTGGGAATTCTAAGGCCTTGAATGCCTTATTTAATGGTATTGACAAGAACATTTTCAGGCTGGTCAACACATGTGAAGTGGCTAAGAAGGCTTGGGATATCCTGAAAACAACTCATGAAGGAACTTCCAAGGTCAAGATGTCAAGACTTCAGCTTCTAACAACAAAGTTTGAAAGTTTGAGGATGAAAGATGAAGAAACCATTCATGACTTTCACATGAACATACTTGAACTGTCAAATGCTTCTAGTGCCCTAGGAGAGAGGATGTCTGATGAGAAGCTGGTGAGAAAAATTCTCAGATCTCTTCCCAAGAGATTTGATATGAAGGTGACTGCTATAGAGGAAGCTCAAGACATCAGCCAGATGAGGGTAGATGAGTTGATTGGTCCACTTCAGACATTTGAATTAGGGTTGAATGACAGATCAGAAAAGAAGGCCAAAAGCATAACTTTGATGTCTAGTTCTGAAAATGAAAAGAAAGAGTGTGATATTGAAACTCAGGAGGAGCTATCCAATGCAATTGTGATGCTGGGAAGACAGTTTAATAAAGTAATGAAAAGAATGGACAGAAATTATAAACCTAATGTCAAGAACATCACATCTGACATCAACAGGTCAGCTGATCAGATGAAGAAAACCAAAGCAGAGGATAGGCCTAATAATGACAAAGGAATCCAATGCCATGGCTGTGAAGGTTTTGGTCACATCAGAGTTGAATGTCCCACATACCTTAAACAGAAAAAGGGTTTGTCTGTCACGTGGTCTGATGAGGACACTGAAAGTGAAGATGAATCAGCCAAGCATGTCAGAGCTATGACTGGAATATGTGAGTCTGATAATGATTCAAGTGATGAAGAGATTACGTATAAGGAGCTAGTTGCATCATATAGAGAGTTGTGCATTAGAAGTGAACAAGTGTGTCTAGATGGGGAAAAGCAAAAGAAAGCCATAGTACAACTAAAGGCTGAAAAGACTGATCTAGAGAATGAAGTAAGTCTGCTAAACTCCAAGCTTGATCAAATGGTCAAATCTATCAGAATGCTAAACAAGGGGACTGATACCTTGGATGTCATTCTTCAGACTGGAAAACTGGCTGGAGACATGACTGGGCTGGGATTTGAGGGTGAAAAGAAACCTTCTTCAGATGCTAGTTCTTCTGGTACTAAACAGAACCTGTCTCATCAGATGTTTCAACAACATGAGAAAGTTCATGCTTCTGGACCTAAGAAATTTGTACCTCATCAGAAGACTCAACACCATGGGAAAGTTCATACTTTTGGACCCAAACAGAACATGTCCCATCAGATGTCGCAACATCATGGGAAGATGCATGTTTCTGGGCCAAATCATTTTGTGTCTCATCATCATAACAGAAGACAGCCTCATCAGTATGGCAGAAGACAACCTCATCATTATGGCAGAAGACAGCCTCATCATCATAGCAGAAGATAGACTCAACCTCAATGGAGAAGACATCTCAATCACTTCAGAGAAGAAATTCAAAGATGGAGATGTCATTACTGTGGAAGATTTAGGCACATAAAGCCTTTTTGCTTCAGATTGCATGGATATTCTAAACCTGTTCCTCATCCTGGACCAAATCAGAATACTCCAACAAGTGGAAAACAATGGGTTCCCAAGGTTGCTGTTACAAGCTTATTTGCTCACATGTCTATTAGAGCCTCAGCTATGGAAGATTGGTACTTTGACAGTGGGTGTTCTAAACATATGACAGGTGTCCAGAACCTATTGGTGGATGTCAAATCTTATTCCACAAGTGATGTGACTTTTGGGGATGGAGCCAAAGGTGAGGTCAAAGGGATTGGAAAGCTGAATTGTTCAGTTGGGCCTAGTCTTGATAATGTGTTGCTTGTTAAAGGGTTGACTGCTAATTTAATTAGCATCAATCAACTGTGTGATGAAGGTTTCGAGGTCAGCTATACAAAATCTGAATGTTTAGTGACAAATGAAAAGAGTGAAGTTGTTATGAGGGGAGTTAGATCTAAAGATAACTGCTACTTGTGGGTTCCTTAAGAGTCCAGTTACTCCACCATATGTACTATTGCCAAAGATGATGATGTGGATTTGGACCATCAAAGACTTGGTCATCTACATCTGAAAGAGGTGAAACAAAGTCTGATTGAGTATAATGTCAAGCATGATGTCATGACATCTTGCTGTGACAACCTGAGGGACACTAAGCACATTAATGTTCATCATCTTCTCAGAAGAGAACTTGAAGAAAACAAGGTCATTCAGTTGGAACATGTCACTAGACAAAAGAAGGTTGCTGATATTCTCTCTAAGGATGTAGATGTAAGTCAATGTGAAACCCTAAGAGAAGAATTAGAAATGTGTAATTATGAAGGTCAACAGAAGTTAATGGCATGTGGACAATGTTCATTAAAATTCAAAAATTTAAAAAGTCATTTATTTTGGTGTGGAAATTCCATTGACTACCTTTTAATTTTCCAACAAAAGCAGCCCTCTTTTCATAAGCAATCATTTCACATCTTTACTACCACATGCTACCTCCAGTTTGCTTCATATTGTTTGTTCATCTTCTCTCCCAAAAAAAGAAGCTCTTCCAACCTTTTTTCAATCTGCTGCAAGAAAGTAACAATGTCTCAACAACAACCTTCTCCATCCAATAAATCTGCTACCAAAAATCCTTCGCATGCAAAATCTAGGGTTTCTACTGAAGAGGTCTCGCTTGATGATGCTCTAGACATTGCCCCTCTATCCATGATTCCCAATTCTGAAACTGAAAAGACGAGGCCCAGCAAACTGCATGTAAGAAGTTCCAAACGTACACCTGCAGGTAACTCCTCTAAAACCACTATTGAGTCTTCTTATGATTATAGGAAAGGTAGTAAGTATGTGGATAGAACCATTAAAAGTATTGTCACTGGCCTATTGTATGGAGAGCGTAGGGTTACTGGGATTAATGTTCCTCTGTCTAAAATTGATGTTGTTCCTACTTTGGATGCACATCAAAGTGAGGAAGGAAAAGTAGACTCTTTGAGTTCCGAGGAAGATACTGAGACTGCAAATTTACATAAATTGGCTAATTCTGTGCTTAATGAAGGAAGAAGTGAGGGTGTTACTGAGGACTCTAGTTCAGGGAAGAAGAGTGTTGATGCTGATCAGAGTAAAGAAAAAATTGTTAACTCTGATGATGTTGTTGTGAATCTTGTTGATGTTCCCTCTGATAACGAGTTAATTGCAAATGTGCATCCTGGTATTGCTAAGAGGTTGAAGACAAGAAAAGGGAAATCTGTGAATACCTCTCCTGAAGTGAAAGTTGTTAGTGGTAAGAAAAAAACTACTGTTGTGGGACCCCCAAAATCCTGGAGCAAAGTGTCTACCTCTTCTAAAAAGAGGAAGATTAGGAATGACTCTGACTCTGACTTTGATATTGAGGAGGATGTCCAGGACATCAATCCTGTGAAGAAGGCTGCTAGCAAGAAGATTGTTAACAAAGTTCCTGATGTCCCTTTAGACAATATTTCATTCCATTCTGTTGACAATGTGAGTAAGTGGAAGTGTTCATCTAAGAAGTATTACTCTGGAGAGAGAGCTTGGTAAAGATGCCTTGGAGGTCAAGGAAATCATGGAGTTGATTCATATTGCAGGATTATTAAAGACTGTGTCAGATTTTTCAAAGTGTTATAAACTGCTGGTTAAGGAATTCATTGTGAACATTCTTGCTGATATTGCTGATGGTAGATGTGTGAATTTTATGAAGGTTTATGTTAGGGGCAAATGTATTCATTTCTCTCCTAGTTCCATCAACAAGTACTTGGGAAGGAGTGATAAAGAGGAGTGTGAACTGGAGGTTACTGACAACCAAGTGTGCAAGGTGATCACTGCTAATCAAGTGACTAGTTGGCCCTTGAAAGGTAAATTTCCTGCTAGCCAACTAAGTGTCAAATATGCAATTTTGCATAGGATTGGGGCTGCAAATTGGGTACCTACAAATCACAAAACTACCATAGTTGTGGGGTTAGGAAGGTTCATCTTTGCTGTTGGCAACAAGGTCAAGTTTGATTATGGGAATTACATCTTTGATCAGATTATGAAGCATGCTACAACTAATGCTGTTAAGATGCCTATAGCATTTCCTTCCCTTATTTGTGGAATGATATTGAATCAACATCCTGGAATCTTAACTAACTCTGATATTTCTTGCAAGAGGGAGGCTGTATTGTCTCTGCATCCTAAGCTGTTTATAGGGAATCATGTCCCAGATATTGTTTCAACATCAGGTACTGGTGTCAACAAGACGAGCACCAAAAATGATATGATCAATGAGTTGAAGTTAGCATGTAAAGATCTAGATGTTGTTATCAACACCAGCACTGCCAGGAAGATGAGACTTGAAAAATTGATTAAGTCTTTAGAACTGGGTAAAGATGGTAAGGATGATAATGCCAAGGAAGTTGGTAATGTTTCAGGCTCTGAGGAGGGTGGTTCAGCAACTGATAATGAGGGTGATGAAGACGCTTCTGATGATTCTGAGGAAGATTGATTTTGCTGGTTGTGTTGGCTCTGTTGGAGTTTTCTCTTTGTTTTTTTTTGTTTTCTTTAGACACTTTTGTGTGCTGTTCTGGATTTCTGATGGCACCTGTGTGTGCTTGTTTTGTGACTTGATATGTATGTACTACTCTTGTTGACAGCTTCAGTATGATATATTTTGCTTTGTTTATCTTGTTGGTGTTTGTCTAATCTAACAAGGGAGATCTTGTGTGACTGACTGGTAGCTAGGTTTGTGACTGACTACTGCTTCCAACTATGACTACTTCTTTAGTTTGGCCAATTATGGCTAAAAAGGGGGAGAGTAATTTGGCATTGTTGTTGCTATAGTGGTTGTTTCTGGGTTGTTCTGATGTTGGTTATTAAGTTTTGATTTTTGTGCGGGCAGCTGGCTTTCTTGTTTTGTTTCAGAATGTTAGATTTGTTTGAGTGGTGTGTTTCTGCGGCTGGTATCTCTGATGAGCGCTGATATTGTTTTAGAGAAAATTAGCCAAAGGGGGAGATTGTTAGTTCTATTATTAGCAACAATTTTGGTAAAACAATGTGTTTGTTCAAGATGTCATGTCTGATATCTTAACATGTGCTTCTAACATTCTGCATGAGGTGTGTTGTTTGGTTTGCAGTTTTTGTGCATGATGTCAAGAGTGATGTCTTAACATCTGTTGACAGAACTTCTGTTCATTCTGTTATGTGATTTAGGGCTGCGTGTTAATTATTATATTTGAGAGATTGCAGGCGAGATTCTTATAGGAGATTTTATCTGATGCAATCGTTTTATATTTCCTATGAAGTATATTCTGTTACTATTTAGGGCGAAAATATTTGAAGATAAAATCTGCTTTTATTGTGCATTAAATCTGTGATTTTATTCTGCCCAAGCCCATGAAGTTTATTGCTATTTAAAGACGTGTCAACCCTACTTGGTGGGGTGGAGAATAAGGATTGTGCGAGCTATGTTCAAGTTTTAGGGTTTGTGTCTTTGTGCGTCTTGTGTTATTTGTGAGCCATTCACTCATCTGTCTGATGTTTAAATTGGACTAGTTGATTGAGTTGTATTCTGTCCACTCTAAGCTTTTAAGCACGAGTGTTTGTTCTTGATCAAAGCTTTTAAGCAAGATCAAGGTGTGTCTTTCTTGTGTAACTTCTTACTTTGTTATTTTCTGTTTTCATCACTGCTGTGATTGAGGAGGAGTGAGAGGGTTCTCATACCTAAGAGTGTCTTAGGTAGAAGTGTCATTGGGTAGTGATTAAGTGAGTAGATTGTCAACTGGTGTGTTGACTGTAGAATCTACAAATTGATACTACTAATAGTGAATTTCCTCCATGGCTTGGTAGCCCCCAGACGTAGGTTGTTAGACCGAACTGGGTGAACAATTCTTTGTGTTGGTTATTGTTTTTAAGTACTGTTACTATTATTGTCTTGTTCATATAACAGATATTGATGTTGTGACATCTCACTTGACATCACATATCTGATACCAGAATTTCACATGGATATGACATTATTAGAGGTTACACCACCCAAACATCAAATCCATAATGGCAGTTACTGTTCTAGGTAGTAATTATGGCACACATTGTCGTTGCGCGAAAAATACCCGAGCGCATCGCACTCTTGAAATACAACAGAGTCGCCACTGAACTTTATTTGTTCCAAAAGAAAGAGAAAATATCGATAAAACTAAGGGAAAGGGTCATCGCAACCAAGAGTGGGTTCGGGAGTTAATTATGCAAAGGTATTAGCACCTCTCATATCCGTTGTACTCAATGGGACCCATTTAGTTGGTCATACGAATGAGTATGAATCATTTGTGATCTTCTACTTATTGTGCGAGGAAAAAGAAAAGAGAGGGTTTTTGTGTTTTTAGTTTCTTAGGTCTGACGAGATGATATCGCTTCTACGTATCCTCTTCTACAATGAGGAACTCAAGATCACGTAGTTCTAAGTAGAAAACCACGTGTTGGCTAATTTCTTTTAAAGAGTGGAATTTTAGGCATTTTGAGCATTTAAACCTTTTCTTGTTGCTCGCTCTTGGAGACTGAAGCATTTGTGTTGTTTCGCGTTGAAATGGCTAACATACACTCGCTTCTGAAAAGTTTTTCAAAGTCGCGTAAGGGATAAAAAGAAATTTGATGAGTTGAGATTGATTTCATGTGGAGATAAATATCTGGATAGGAAGCTCTACAGGAGTATCCAAATACTCGGGAAGGGAAGAGGTCTAAACCCAATCACCTTCTTTTTCATCCAAAAAAGTTATTAAGAAAAAATATAAGATGAATCAAGATTCGTTTACTTATCATGTTAGGATACAAATACCCAAATAGTGAGCTCTACAACAATATTTGAGTATTTGGGAAAAGAAGAGGCCTACACCCAATCGCCTTCTTTTCCATTCCAGTTTATTATGAAAATGATCTTGAAAATAGAAGACTTGACGTTTGTTCAAGTGTTTGAAGTTGATTTACAAAATAATTTGAATTAAGCGGAAGTGATACTCGATATTGGATCGAACACTCGCGTTGCATTCAATTTGGATTTGGTTTTTAAAAAGGCTCAACGTTGGATCAAGCATGTTTTTGTTCTTTTTTAAAAATGATTGATTTTTACACTTATATTAAATTAACAAATAACTAATGCAAAGAACAACAATAAAGAACAATGATAAAACTATTACGCTTCATGGGACTGGGGGTACATTTCATCAAATTTGGATAATACGGTAATAAAGGTAAAGATATAGAAATAATAACAAAAACCAATCAAGCTAAAAAAAATATAAAGTTAAACAAAAAGATAAATGATCTCATTCTAAAAAAATAAATCATAATTTTGTTTAAAAATAATAATTAATTAGATTAATTAAAATTAATTAATAAAATTACTTAAGTAAAATTAACTAATTTAATTAATCAATTCTAATTAAGAAAACTAATTATCTTAAACTAAAACTAATCAAACAAAGAAATAAACTAAATGCTAAATGGGTCATGAAAAAAAAGTTAAAAGAAAAGGCCCAAAAGGGCTGGTTTCAGCATAAGAGCATTTTTTTATTGTACTTCATGTGTTTTTTAAACATTATGTGAAATTTCAAAAATGCCCTCATTTTCGGAGATATATCTCCGCACGCACCCTAATACACACATTTTAATCGTTTTTGAGTCAGACCCCAATTGTATTAATAAATTTATACCGAAAATATATCTCCAGAAAAATTCTGGAAATATATTTCCGAAATGTGTTAAATTAGCCAAAGTAATGTAGTATTCATCTTCTTCAACCACTGTGCATAGACTCCAAGGATTTATCGCGGAACCATCTAAGGCTGTATGTTGTTCACGATCCTTAATTACACATGCTTTATTCATAAACCTGGAAATGAAAATCTTTTGCCGATGAAATCAAATACTCAAAGCGTGAAAATGTTGGTAAGGTAATTTATTCTACATACCTTAGTTTATTAGTTGGAACAACAAGATCTGAGTTCTTGTTGTGATGATATAAACCAGTTGAGTTCTTAGGTGGTAATGGAAATTTTCTGTCCTTATATGTAGCAATAGTTACTTAGGCTAATTTAACACATTCTGAAAATATATTTCTGGAATTTTTTCTGAGATATATTTTCAGAATAAATTTATTAATGCAATTGGCGTCTGCATGATGTTTAAGAAACACTTGGGGTGCAATAAGAAATACGATCGGCATACAAGGAGGTTGAAAAAGTAAAATGGGCGTTGGCCCAATCTCAAGCCCATGGAGAAAAGTTAAAATATTGACTCGTTCATGTTTGTTGATCACGCATATAAGGAGGAGTAGGGCTGGACATCAGTTCGGTCCGGTTCGGGTTCGGGTCCAAACCCCCAAAACGGCCTAACTCACGGGTGATAATCACAGGCCCAACTTCTGACCGGTTTATATTTCGGTTTTTTCGGGTTCGGATAAAATCGGTTTGGTTATGTGAATCGGTTTTTTCGGATATAGCTGAAATAACAATGGTTTACAGAAAAAAAATCAATATTTAAATTGATACTTTTATTATAACAATATTGGACAAACCAACAAATATAAAAATGTTAGAGGTTAAGATTTGCATATACATAAAAAACTTTTCATAAACAACTTTTCATCATGTTCTGTAACTTACAAATTATTTTTAATAAAAATCAACTAATAAACATTTTCATGGTTTCTCTGTAGCATCCTCTTCATCTTGAAATCTTGAAATTTGCTTCATGTTCTTCATCTCACTACAAGTATTTAGATCTTTTGAAAAATGAATCTTCAAGAAATTTTAATCAAAGAGACTGTTGAAAAAATATGAGATAGAAATAAGTGATATGAGATAGAGAAGAAATGATTGAACCAAGGAAACAACAAGATATGAGATAGAAATCAGTGATATGAGATAGAGATGAAATGAAAGAACCAGGAAACAAACTATCTTCGCTGAATTTCTGAATATGAGAGAAAACCAAAGATGGAAAAAGACTAGGGTTTCTTCACTAAGGATGATATATATGCGTGTATTGGGCTTCAAAATTTAACCAGTCTAGCCCAATCTGAAGAACATTGCAAATAATATGTCTTTTACGGTCGGGTTCGGTTTTCGTTGGGTTAAATTTGTCCAACCGAACCGAACCATTGTTATCCAATAAAAACCAAACAAGACACCTGATGGACCCGAAAACCCGAATTTGACCCGACTGAATACATTCGGTTTATATGGGCCGGACGGGTACAGTCGGTTGAAATTATTTTGTTCACCCCTAGGGAGGAGATCAAACGAGATCAGACGGTCTGGAAGTGAGGGAGTATAATAGGACAGGGCATGCAGACGTGTGATACAAAGCACGTGGCAACTTGCAAGGGAGACAAGTGGCAAGGGCTGCCACTTGTCTGGCTCTGAAGAGTCATAAAAACTATAATACAAATGTTGATACTTTCACTACCCGTTATTTTTAAACTCTCTCTCTCTCTCCCTCCCTCTCTAACTGAACTCTCTCATATTCTCTCTAAAATTTCTCTCCGTGCACCTCAAAACCTGTCGGAGGAGACGCTGGCTAGCGGCCTCCCTTCTTCTCCGGTCAACCAACAAAACAAAACAATGCCTTATGAGTTTGAATCTGACCATCAAAATAGATCGGACCATCAAAACCAAGAAACCCTAACTTTCGAACTTTAAATTAAACTACATTCATGGGGCAATTGAACTAGCGATTACAGGGCTATTGCTCAGTGATCAAATGCGCTCAATATGGTATGGCAATAACAAGAAAACTTTGCGCCCAAGGGTTACTGATGGGTTGTTTCTACTACTACCAAAAGATTAGGGTTTACTAAAGAGACAAATAAAAAGTGAAAGATAAAAATAACATCATTTAGTTTCTTACTCAAAAGATAGAGCAGCCAAAGCTTAAATACAAAAATATATTAATAGGCCTAAAGCTGTGGATTAACCCACTTGAAGGAAAAAACAGAAATAACATGAATAAAATTATATTAGCCCATAATAAAGTCCTGCTGCCAAATTGGTTTCTTTGTGATTCTGTTGGGCCTATTCAGCCCTCTAACACCACTATCCGGCCCAACAATAACCTTGTCCTCAAGGTTAGATGTAGAGAATTGTGGCCCAAAGTCATCCAAATTCGGTCCATGCTGAGAATTGGAAAACCAAGTGGGTGAGGAATTTTCGTTGGATTTGAACAAGGGGTTAGGATAAGATGAAGGAAAAGTATCATGTGGGTGGGATTCTTGAGCAGTGTGCCCACAGGGTTTTGTCAAATCAGTTGGCTGTAAAGGAAGAGGGAGGGAGATGCATCCAGGACACATGGCGCTCGATGGGGGATTTGGAGAGAGTCGTTGTGGATCTGAGGGGGAAGGAGAAGGCATGCAATTTTCGGATGGTAAAGGGGATAGTGGGTTAGGTGGGAAAAGAGGAAATGGGGAAGCGCATTTCAAGGCATTGGAAACCAGCTGGATCCCATGCGCCGAATCCTATGGGGAAGAGAGAGAAGCACGTGGTCCATTGGGTAAAACGCTGGGACCATGGAATTTTGACATGTGGCTGGTCATTAAGGGATCCGATGGGTTGGGTGAAATATTATATGAATCCAACGTTGATTAATGGCTAAGGGTAAAGTCTATGGTAACATATCCTGATAAATAGAGTTATTAGTCAGCTTCGTTCCAGTTTCACTTCCCTCTCGTACCAGAGTTTCACAAGTCTTTTTCTCCCCTGTCTTAAGATTTTTTTCAAGTGCAATCTGAACATCACTTCTAACTTCTTATTCAGGTTCATTGGAATGTTGAACAACTTCTGATTCCTTAGGAACCTCTTCTAACGGATCATCACTCCAATTATTTGAAGCTTCAGTAGCATCAGAAATCGGAACCAGATCATTACTTAGGTCACTGCCATAATAACGTCGCAGCTGGGAAACGTGAAACACCGGATGGATGTGGGACGAGCTTGGAAGCACGAGTTCGTAGGCCAAAGACCCTATGCGACGTAAAATGATAAACGGTCCAAAGTAACGTTTTGATAGTTTCTGCGATTTTCGGCGATGAACAGATGTCTGGCGATATGGTTGTAGACGGAGCCATACATAATCACCCACAAGAAAGGTACACTCTCGTATTTTTTTGTTAGCCTGGTTTTGCATGATCTGTTGTACAGGGAGAGGTCTAATGAAGGGATGCTAGCCTGGCCCCTGATGTAGTCTTTTGTAGTAGGCGGTTCCCATCCATATAAAGCCTCGAAAGGAGTCATCTTGATTGCTGAATGTAACGTGGAGTTATGCCAGTACTCTGCAAGATGGAGATATTTGAACCAAGTACGCGGATGATCACTGGTGAAACACCGTAGGTATGTCTCTAAACTCTGATTCACTACCTCTGTTTGTCCGTCGGTTTCGGGATGATAAGCCTTGCTATATTTCAGGAGTGTTCCTTGCACACGGAATAGTTCCTTCCAGAAAGCACTTAAGAACAACGGATCTCGGTCAGACACAATGGATCTTGGTACTCCATGTAAACAACAGATTTCGACAGCAAAACGACGTGCAAAGTCTTGAGCTGCGAAGCCAGTGGGCAAAGCCACAAAGTGGACAAACTTGGTCAGTCTATCGCATATAACCCAGATGACAGTGTGGCCAAACGACTTCGGAAGGTGAGTTATGAAGTCCATTGAAAGGTCTTCCCAAACTTTCTGTGGTATCTCAAGGGGTTGTAATAATCCTTGGTTTTTTGTTGGCAGGTACTTGTTCTGCTGACAGATCAGACAAGATTGAACAAACTGTTTGACATCCTTGTAAAGGCCAGGCCAGAGGAAAGTAGCTGATATTCGGTTCAAAGTGGGTTTCAAGCTAGAGTGACCGGCTGTTGGTGTACTGTGAAATTCTTTGAGGATGTTGGTGCGAAAATCGTGTGCCCCTGGTAAGAAAATACGGTCTTTGAAATACAATAGTCCATTTGTGAAACGATAGACTACCTGCATTTTTGAATCTTTTTGGCATTTGTTAACAAGATCTTTCCTTTCACTTGTCTGTGTATAGAACTGTTTGAGGCGGAGAATGAGGTCAGGGATTAGAGTAGAGAGGGACAACATGATGGAAGGATCTTCCGAGTGTCGACGACTCAAGGCATCGACGACTTGATTCATTTTTCCAGGTTTGTAAAATATCTCGAAACTAAATCCTTGTAACTTGGTAGTCCATTTCTGCTGTTCTGGTGTTTGAATCGTTTGTGCGAGTAAGTTCTTTACACTTTTCTGATCTGTATAAATATGGAAATGTTGACCTATAAGATACTGACGCCATTTCTTAACAGCTTCAGTGATGGCGTACATTTCTCGCACATAAACTAAAGATGCTTGCATGTGCGGACATATTTTCTTGCTGAAGAAGGCTAGGGGATGTCCATCTTGGGAGAGCACATCACCAATCGCAACCGCAGAAGCGTCTGTTTCAACAATGAAGAGTTTGGTGAAGTTAAGAAAAACAAGAACTGGAGTTTCTGTTATTTTTTTTCTTTAATGTCGTAAAAGCTGTATCCGCCTCTGTGGACTATGTAAACTTATTGAAACGTAATAAATCGGTGAGCAGAGCGGCGAGTGTGGCGTAGTGATGGACGAAACGTCTATAAAAACCAGTGAGGCCCAAAAAAACCCTGAGCATCGTGAGTGAACGTGGCTTCGGCCAATCCAAAATTGATTGAATCTTGTCCGGATCAGGGTGAACTCCATGTGATGAAATAATATGACCTAGATAATCAACCTTAGGAACTGCAAAAACACACTTAGAAAGTTTTGCAACAAATTTATTTGAAGCAAGTAAATCCAAGATTAAAGTCAAATGAAGTAAATGGTCTGAATAACAATTGCTGTAAATGAGAATATCATCAAAGAAAACAAGAACAAACCGTCGTAACTAGGGACGTAAAAGGTCATTCATTGCCGATTGAAAAGTACTAGGAGCATTAGTCAAACCAAAAGGCATAACCAAAAACTCGTAGTGCCCATCAAAGGTTCTAAATGCCGTTTTGTGAGTGTCTTCTGGTATGACCCTAATTTGATGGTAGCCCGACCGTAGGTCGATCTTTGAAAACAAAGTAGCAGAACCCAACTCATCAAAGAGCTCATTTAGGGTAGGTATAGGGAAACGATCATGAATAGTTACTGCGTTTAGGGCGCGATAATCCACACAAAAGCGCCATGAGCCATCTTTCTTTCTAACGAGTAGAACAGGTGAAGAGAAAGGGCTAGTACTAGGTTTTATAGTACCCTCGGAAAACATATCATGAATTATTTTGGTCATTGCTTCTTTTTGTGAATGAGGATAGCGGTAAGGTTTGACATTGATCGGAGAAGTGTTTAGTATGAGGGGAATGTGGTGATCATGTGGTCTGGTTGGGGGAAGGCCATGGGGGTTTGGAAAACAGTTGGGTAAGAATTGATGAGGTTTGTTATTTCAGGTGGGGAATCAGAAGTTAGGGGATTGGAGGTGGGGCTGTGTTCAGAGGTAGGTTGGCATAAAAGGAGGTGAATGGATGCGATAGAATCAATGTGTAAAAGGTGGCAGAGTTGGCTAAAAATAGAAGGAATTGGGTTTTGGTTGGTGTCACCTGAATAGTGATGTTTTTGTTATCATGGATAAACGATATATTTGGGATAGAAAAATCTGCCATAAGGGGACCAAGTGTTCTCAACCACTCCATTCCTAACACAACATTAGCGCCTTCAATTGGAAATAAATGGAATGGAATGAAGAATAAATGAGTCTGTAAGGTAATATGGACTTGAGAGCATAAACCAGAACAATGTAGTTTGGAGCCATTTCCTACCATAACAGAAAAATTGGGAATGGTCTGACAGGGGATTTGTAGATGATGAGCAATGTGAGGTTGAAGCATGTTATGAGTGTTGCCCGTATCGATTAGGACTGTCACCGATAAGCCACCAATTATCCCTTTAAATTTGAATGTTTTGGGAGAGAATTCCCCACTCATAGCTTGTGGAGATAATTGAAAATAAGTTTCAACGGTGTCTTGAGGTGGAGATTCGCTTTCCACAACATCAAAATTTCCTAAAGGGTTTAGTGGAATAGTAGGATTTGAGTCATCATCCACCACAATGAGAAGAAATTTCCCAGCTGCACATTTATGGCCAGGAATGAATTTTTCATCACAATTGAAACATAGACCTTGTGCTCTACGTTCAGCTTGTTGTGCTGGCGAAATTCTGCGTATAGGGAAGTGATTAGGGGGTTGGGAGGTGAGTTGTGGGGTAAGGGATTTTGATGTGAGGGTTGTTGGAGAAGGTATAATTGCTGGTTTAGGGGTGATAGATTGTGAAGTTGGGGCTTGATGCCGTGTATAAGGAGTTTTGAACTTAGGCTTTGAGTCTTTTATCTTGGCTTCTATGAGCTTTGCCAAACCAACAACATGTGAGATTGAGTGAGGTCTTTGGACAGCTAATTCATTTCTAATTTTCGGAATTAAACCCGGAATAAAACAATTTAGAATAGCATCAGGAGGTAATCCAATCACTCTATTCCCAAGTTTTTCAAAATTTGCTTGATATTCGGTAACAGTGCCATGCTGTCTTAATTTAAATAGCTGTGCTTGGTGGTTCTCATATGTAGAGGGACCAAAACGTAATTCCATAGCTCTAGAAAATGCTTCCCAAGTGGTAAGTTCATTACTTTGAAACATCCACTTATACCAACCCAGAGCATCTCCTTTCATATAAAATGCAGCCATTGGTAAACGATTCTCATGAGGTATGTTATAAAAAGCAAAAAATTGTTCAGCTTGGAAAAACCATTCCAAAACTCACTTCCATCAAAACTACTGAGCTCAATCTTGGGTTGTCTAAAATTCATGTTTTGCATATGTGTGGGTTGTTGAGAGTTAAGGTATGGGAAATGAGGGTAAAGGGGAGGTTGTATTAAGTGGCTGTATTGGGAAGAATACGGATGTGGTTATGTGAGAATGGGTGGTGGCTGTGTATAATTTGGTGGAAATGGGTTGGTGAAGGTGTGAGAAAAAGGTTAAAATGCAGAATTGGCAGAAAGTATGGTTGGTGAAGGCCTAATAAAAGATAAAGATGGTGGTGGTGGTGTATATAGTTGTGTCGAACATAGGGTTGAGTTGATTTGTGAAAAAGAAGATGTTAAGGGAATAGTAGAGTTACCTATGTCAGATCTGGGTGTAGAAATAGGAGTAGATCTAGAAATAGTAGTTGCTGATGTAGGGGCAGATCTGGAAATAGTAGCAGCAGCATTCATTGCTGCAAATTGTTGAGTCATGAGAGTTGTGAGAGCAACAAAGTTGTTGTTCATGGCTGACTCCAAGTTGTTGTGATTGTTGTGGATTTGACCAAGTTGTAAAGCAACAGCTTGGTTGTTAGCTGCCATAGAGGATTCAAGGTTTTCATGGGTAGTGATTAGGTTTTCAATGCGTTGATTTGTGGCTTGGAGAGTATCATCTAGGTCTTTGGGTGTGGCATTGGTGAGTTTGGGAGGCATTAAGGATGAAGATGAAAGCACCAATGATGGGTTGTTTCTACTACTACCAAAAGATTAGCGTTTACTAGAGAGACAAATAAAAAGTGAAAGATAAAGATAACATCATTTAATTTCTTACTCAAAAGATAGAGCATGCAAAGCTTAAATACAAAAATATCTTAATGGGCCTAAAGCTGTGGATTAACCTACTTGAAGAAAAAAACAGAAATAACATGAATAAAATTATATTAGCCCATAATAAAGTCCTGCTGCCAAATTGGTTTCTTTATGATTCTGTTGGGCCTATTCAGCCCTCTAAAAGTTACCTGAATCTAACGGAGCCTGTGTGCCCTCACGGTGAGTTCTATTTGTCTTTTGATGCCCTTCTTTTTCTATGCCTCCTGATTCCTATGTGCTCTTTGATGATTAAATGTTTGGATTCGTGTTTTACTTCTGAATAGGCGTGGAGGTTGAGCTCGAGCTCCCTCAGAGTTTCAGATATGAAATTTTGCCAGCCTTTATGAATTGAGCTTTAGGTATAGGTCTTTTGGGAGATTTTTGCAGAACGCAATTAGGGTATTCCTCTTTATTTCCGGTGAAAGCAACCGTACGTAGTTATATAGCGTGAAAACTTTTTTAAAACGTGCAAGAGGTTAGAGGAAGTTTAGGAACAATTTGTGTATGGTGTGGTGATCTGTACAATGAATTGGTACTAATTTCATGGAGTGAGGTGGATTATTGCATTGAGGTGAGAGAAAAACTCCCTAATTTCATGGGATTTTCAAGTGAACCGTGGGCCTTTTCAAATTTACTATGCAATAATAAATGATTTGAATTGGATTTGTTTCATAACTGTTTGAATGCAGTGCAATATATTGAATGCCATAACTTTAAACAACTGTCATATACTGAATGTATGTCCAATCGTGTACTAAGTAGCTTGAATTTCTTTGCACCAAATGCTCTTGCAGTGACTGTATTCCCCTTTTTTGCATAGCAGGTCTTCAATCATGAATGAATCCAGAATGAGAGCATTGATGGAAGAAGCTTGGGCATGTAGAGAAGGCGTAGAATTATGGAGAATGGCTTTATGGATGCTTATGTGCCAAAGGAAGCTTCTTCCATTTGTAGTCTAAAACCAACTTGATATGAATGACAGAGAATTAAGATCCAAAATGCTATTCATCTTGTTTACTGTATTATTTCCAATGGCTTGGCATAGAATTTGGTACAAACAACTTGTGACAATTTTAATAAACTTACTTGTGGTTGTCCTTGAATACGTATTTCATTTCAAAAGCCAAACCTAATTTTGCCTCAAGTTTCAAACTTGCCTTGAATTTTGGATACAGGTGAATCTTTAGTTTTGCATTATGAACTTTTTGGAAATGAAATGGTGACTCAACTCAGGGTAACAAAATTGTTTTGATCAACTAATGGGCAAGTACTAAGTGATATGAAATCATGAATCTAAAGCACTCAATAGCTATTTCATTCAAACCTCTTTAGAATGAAGGAAAGTGTCATGGTTTTCTTTCAATATGAATGAAACTTCCACATTTGAAATGAATAACTATGTGGAATCTAAGTACAAATTCAAATGAAAATGATTCATTAGTCACCTGGACTAAAACCAATTGCAAAATTGAAGCAATTCAACAGATAGTGGATGACTACCAAGTGAACTCAAATCAAAGTAGCATTTCCACTATGTTAAACTCAAATTGAACCATGCACAATCCAACCTCAAATGAACCTTGTCCCCAAGGGAAACAAGTCCTCATATGATGTGACAAAAATCTCAACTATAGGCTAGAAAGTTTGGGCAAAATTAGGGTGTGACACACATAATTATAGGTCATTATATCCTATGTGGTAAGCCATGCATTGGAGAATAAAGCAGGGAAAAATCAAATAAAATCCCATGACACTTTGATAAAGAAAGAGCGCAATAAGTCCTAAGTGTGTGCAAAAGAACAAATAAGATAAGCAAGTCAGACTTTGGCTTTTCTAGCACAGACTTTCGAAAATATTATTCTAAACCATGCCAACTCCTAATTTGCTAAGACTCAATAGAGGAAAGAGCCAAAGAAACGAATTGTCTAAATTCCTAATAGGATAAGTCTGGTTGTCGAATCCAAGTCGAGCCAAACCCCTCGGGTGTCCTAGAGATAAAGTTCTAAAGACTAAAATCCTTGAACCCTACTATTAAAATCTCTAATTTACTGTCGTTATTATTATTATTATTTTGATTGATTTTGGTAGGGGTGTTCGCGGGCCAGTTTGGTTCGGTTTTGAGAGAATCCGATACCCGAACCAATGAAAAATAAATGAATTGGTTTGTATTGGATTTTTATATTTTTGCAATAAAACCCAAACCAAACCGATCCGAAAAACAATGAATTGGTTTGGATTGGATTGATCGGATATACTAAAAATAAATATACAAAAAATATTTTTTTAAATTCATTTGTTTACACGCTAAAATATGAAAAATAAATATTAAACACACGACACACATATTTTTAAGCAAGTTATGACCACCATAGTCATATAGTTGTTTTATATCACTTAAATATTCAATAACTTAAAACAATTTTACTGCATACTCATACTCAATTCCATAGCATACAATTGAAGGTTTGGAGTTTGCAAATACTTGTGATTTGAGGATTTGCAATTTGGGAAGAAACTTGTGGTTTGCGGATACTTATAGTTTGTAATTTATGAGTTTGATTTGTAATGGTTGTGATGTTTGGTTTCTCTATATTTCATCATTGATTTATAGGCTTGTGATAATTTGAAAGATTTCGTTCTGTTTTTCATTGAAAATGTTCAGAGACTATACCACTTTATTTCTTTCATTATGGTTTGTACTTGCTAATTGCTATAACAATTATTCTCTTCATTCAAATAAATAAGTAATAACTTAATTAAAATTAATAATTTATTATATAAATTAATTATGTTTATTGTTATTGGTTTGGTTTGGGTTTACGGGTAGCAAATTAGAAATCTGTTGCCCGAACCAATTAACATCAGTTTTAATTGGTTCGGTTCGGTTTTTGCACGAACTGGAAAAATGCCCAATCCAAACACATTGGTTTAGTTTGGATTCCGGTTTGTTTCGGATTTGTCCGAACCAATGAACACCCCTAGATTTTGGCGTCATAGTGTTTACATTTTCATAAAATAAAATTACAAACTTGGCTTATTAGGCACTCATATTTACTTATTTACTTCAATTTACTGCAAATGTCTAATCATTTCTTTTGTTAAAACCATTAATTGTCAAAGATTAGATAGGGTCAGCCCTAGGGGTAGGCCAAGCCTCACTTTTTTATCTATAATTTATATATGTTTTTACTTAATGATTTTTTATTCATAAATAAAATTTTAAATTATGTTATATACCAATTATATAATAACACTTATTTAGGATATATAACATGTATTGTTTGATTTATTAATTTAAATATCATATGTATAAATTATTTTTTTTTTAAGTTTTTTAATATAGTAAGTAACTTAATATCTATTTTTTATATTGTTTTTCAATTATGATTTTTTAAATAATGAAAAAGTGTTTAGGTGAGTTAATTATATTATTAATTAAAATAAAATATTAAATAAAATGAATTATAATAATTTAATAGTTTTACATTATAAAACATCTAAAATATATTAATTTCATAAAATAATATATATTTTTATTATATTAAAAATATTTAGTTTAAAATTTCGCCTCAGACTTCGAGATGTGTTGGGTCGGCCCTGATGTTGGACACTTATTATTTCCCATGAAATGAAAATATATTTTCTATACAACCATCAAAACTTTACTGTCACTAACTTTTTCTTCTAGCACTTGTTAGATTCCTCAAATGTGAGAAAGCAATATACAAAAGAAAAGGCAAAGTTAATGCTCATTATGGTAGTTCTCTTTGAGCACACATTCCATAATGACCCTTTACATCCATGTTTGCACTGCGCACTACACTGCATCTTGTACACTTTACAAAAACCATTTTCCAGCTGAAGTTTGTTGAGTTCAAAAGAAAGAAAAAGTAGAGGCATATTGATGTCAAAATAATTCCAAATAATTTCCCCCAAAACACTGTAAATATTAAGCTTATGACAACTAAACACATATCACCGAACTCAAACTTCTTTTGCTTCTCTAGTAGTGCGCTTCCACTGCTACTTTCTTTCTCATGATTTCCTTTGATGGACGTGTTCTCTGATTGTAGTATTATTTTTGGGCTTGAAATAGATGAACTGTTTGAATATAGAGTTGACAAAGACGATTTAGAGGCTTTGGTTTCTTTTTTATACGTGGAATAATTATTCTTCAACCCACCAAAACAATCAAGGCTGTAACGATATTTATGAAGAGCTCTTGTATTCTGAAAGACAGAGAGATTAAAAGTTAACAATCAATAACAAGCATTGCAACCACAAGACATAATATCTTTTGTATGTTGCTCAGGTTTGTTTTCTGAGCGATGAGCATCTGCTTTGGATTCGAGCAAGGCATCTATATTTACAACAGGGCGAAAACAGTGAAATAATTTGCTCTTTGAAAAACTCCTCATCATGATGTTGTCGGCTGAATAACTCAAGATATTTCTTTGTGGATAAATAACAGTAACAACAAGCTATGAAGAGAAGATATAAAATGAAAACGGAGATAATAACTCTGATTTGTAATATGAAGTTTTTGTTGAGTTTTAGAAGCAACGGTGTTTGGCGTTAGTATATAGTATGGGCATGAATGGCTTTCCATTTATGTGATGTGACCGGTCAGTGGTTTTTCTTTTCTTGTTTTTTACTTCTTTTTGGTTAGTGAAAGTGTTAAAAGTGAAGAGATGGAAGGCCACCAGGTGCTCCTGTTAATAGAGACAGGTTGAAGGATGTGACTTTTATAGCATTATTCTTTTCAAAAAGAGTGATTTGGAAAAAAGGAAGTTTTTTGCAAATTCTGCCACACTTTGAATTTTTTTTAAACTAACACACTTTTTCAAAAAAAAATACCAAAAAAATTAATTTTTTAAACTATTTACGAAAATAGTAGGATTTGTAAAAGGGTTCCAAGGGTGGCGTCATATGGAATGACGCCTCAGTTAGAGGCCACAAGCCATTTCATATGGCGCCTCAGGCCATATATTTTTCCTAAAAAAATTCCCTGAGAAGAAGCCATATGAAATGGCGCCCCAGGTCATTTTTTTTAAATGTTTGTTTTTAAATTTGTGTAGAGGCATGGTTAGGAACAGTAGAAAAAGAGTGTAGGCATGCATTGTTGAGTCATGCAGAGTGTGATCTTGTTAATAATGTAGCCATGCAGAGTTGTGTGGTCTTGTCAAGCTTAGTGTAGGCATGCAGTCTTGTGTGGTCATGTCAAGGATAGTGTGTAGGCATGCAGAGCAGCACATGGCTCTTTGGCAATGCTTTTCTGAAGCAATTAGACTAAAGAGACACGTTTCTTGTAATATTTTTCTGCCTATTAATACACATGAAATATACATCCTATCATCACTTACATTCAAACCATTTACAATCTGCAAACTATTTTTCTTCCAAACTTTAAAGTTTGTAACCCATTTCTTCCTAACACAAATTCAGATATGGCTCAAAGACAACAATACTTGATAACTGCACATATCCTTGGTGAGATATTTGATTGTCCAATGAGTGGTTTCAATTTTAGGGATACATAAGTGACTAGGTTTTTAATTGATAGAAGAACAAATTTCTATCATTTGAAAGCCCGGTTAGAGAAGAAATTGCAGTGTGGTTCAGTTGGGCAAATTATATGCAAAAACCCTATCTTTTTTTAGGGGCATGATGTGTGCAAATTTTTTCAGATGAAAATACGGGATGATGAAGATGTGCGTAATGTGTTTCTCAGCGATGAGCATTCGGTTTCAATGAGGTTGAGTTATATGTTACGTTACAAAATCAACCATTGTCTCAACAACTTGACGTATCGCAGGTTTTCAACGATTCTGACAACGAATAAGCTGAGGTGGATGCAGTTGACGAGGAGGAAGAAGAAGCGGAGGACGTTGTTGACGAAATGATAAACGGCGACGAGGCAGACCAATTGCCAGACAGTCATGTTTATCGCCCACCCCAACACATGACAACACTAAGCCTAGGCGACGATAAACTATCAACAGATATTTTTTACGACCCATACAAACAGAGGGAGTACTAAAAGTTGGAGATAATTTTTGTACAAAAGAAGATTGTGTTCGAGCAATTATACAATACCATATGACCTTGGCTGCAGATTATAGAGTTGATCGAACAAATCCGACTCTATACAAGATCTACTGCCGCAACGAGGCCTGCCCCTTTAGACTAACGACATCTTTCCGGAAGCGAAGCGATTCCTAGAAGATAGGGTCAATGGGTCCGGAGCACACTTGCATACTAACTAATCCAAGTCATGATCATCGCAAGCTCGACTCCCAGATGATCTGCAACAAAATTCTATCAATCGTGAGCGACAACCCTTATGTGAAAGTCAGTACCATCATAACTCATATGGTGCAAAGAAACAACTATACTCCCTCGTACATGAAGGCGTGGATTGCTAGGACGAAGGCGGTTGAAAGGATTTTTGGAAATTGGGAGGACTCTTACAAAGAACTCCCAAGATACCTCGTCACCCTAAAACAATATGCTCCAGGTACTGTTGTCTTGTTAGAGACGTTGCCAGCATATACGCCTGACGGGAATTGTGTAAGTGGAAATGGCATTTTCCACAGACTCTTCTGGGCGTTTGAACCATGCATTAAAGGATTTACATTTTGTAAACCTATAATTCAAATTGATGGAACATGGTTGTACGGAAAATATAAGGGCACGCTACTAATGGTCGTGGCACAGGATGGAAACAACAACCTTTTCCCTATCGCATTCGCTCTAGTTGAAGGGCAGACTAATGGAGGTTGGAGTTTTTTCTTAAAAAATCTCCGACAATATGTTGCAGGACACTTCAGTATTGCAGAGTCTATTGATCACAACGAAGGACTGCCTAGGGATCTTATCGAGTGGAACTAGATAGGAGTTGGTGTGACTGTGGAAAGTTTCAGGCATTTCGTATGCCTTGCTCCCATGTCATAGCAGCCTGTTCCAAGGTCCGACTAGACCCAACCAACTATCTCCATGTTCTTCACCAAGTCAGTACTCTATGTAATGTGTACCGTAAAAGGAGGACTACTGGCCTACATACGAAGGCGAAATTGTGTGGCATAATGACTTGATGCGAAGAAATAAAAAGGGTCGCCCTATCAGCAGCCGTATTCAAACGGAGATGGATACGGGTGAAAAAATGGTGAGGCTGTGTAGTTTGTGCCGCCAGTCAGGCCACAATCGCACTAAGTGTCCAAATGTATTAGGTCCTAGCACAGCGGCATAATTACTTATGTAATCTTGTCTATTTATAATAAGAACAAATTTCATTTCATTGATGGCATACATAACTCAATACAACAACATAACAAACCTAAACGAAGTATCACTTAACGAAACCTATTACCAAATCATAAAATAACAATAAAAATAATAATAACAATAACAATAACAATAACAACACATAAAAGCAACTTATCTAGGCAATTACAACCATCAACTTAATTTCCTGTTCTAACATCATCATCATGAGGACGCCAACATCATTTTCCACTTTCCTCCAAGTCCGGGTGACTCCGTCTGGACCAGACTTCTTAACCTGCCTCTCTATCTTCCTGATCTTTTCACCTGCCTGAAATTCTTCTGGTAGCCAGCGGCGAAGTTCCCTGTGCAAATGCTCCAACGTCTGGGTGTTCCAGAGTAGCATCTCCAACGGAGGCTTGACAGCTGAATATATAACTAGGGCATTTCGTTTCATCAGTGGAAACTCTGGCCACTTTTCCTCCTCCGTTGCTGCTGACGACGACGGCCGGCTATTTGAGGATGAAGACATCGTGTTTAGTAAGGGAAAGTTTGGAATATTGGTGAGGGAAAGGAGGAAATTAGGGTTTGGATGACAATTGTTGTGCAAAAACAAGTGAGGGAGAGCCCTTATTTATAGGCACAGCATAACATATAAAATAATATAATTTTTAGTATATTAAAAAAATATAAATTAAACTTAAAAAAAATTATAAAAAAAAAGAAAGAAAATGGCCTGAGGCGCCATTTCATATGGCTACTCCTCAGGAAATTTTTTAGGGCAAATATATGGCCTGAGGCGCCATATGAAATGGCTTGTGGCCTCTAACTGAGGCGTCATTTCATATGGCGCCACCTTTGTATTGGATTTTCAAACCCAGCCATTTCTGTAATTATTCTGAAAAGTTGGTTTTTTTGGAATTTTTTTTGAAAATTATGGTTATATTAAAAAAAATTCACACTTTTGAAAATAGTGTACCATAATGTCATACTTTGAAAAAAAATCTTCAGAATGTCACATTTTTCACATGTGTTTGTCTATCCATTAGCCGACGGGTTTTGAAATTTTTTTCCTTTGTCTGCTTGTCCATCCATTGGGCGAGCAATTGATTAATTTAATATTTTTTGTTTTTTGTTTTATTTGTATAATTTTAATAGTTTTTTTTTGCATGTGTATACTCGGCCAATGGATGGACGAACAGATGAAGGAAAAAAATTTCATGGCCCACTTGACCAACGGATGGACAAGCACATGTGAAAAGTGTGGCATTATGGCACATTATTTTCAAAATGTGGCATTATGGTACATTATTTTCAAAAGTGTGGCAGGTTTGTAAAAAGATCAAAAAAAGGAGGAGCTTTTTCTTTGATTTTTATTTTCCAATACCATAAAAGAAATAGAAGGAAAATGGGGCTTTATACATTGTAAGTTAGGTTTGTTTGATTTATCACATGTGAATATTAATTACAAGACGTGCATTAAATTTGAATGTCTAAATGATTTTTTTTATTTTGATTTTTTATTGAGATGATTAGGGTTGCATTTAATTTATCAAATCGGTTCAAACCGTCTGATTTGCTTCCGTTGGGCAATAGTCGATTCACTAAATTTAATCGAATTGAGGGCTTGTCTCAATTCAGCACAATGACATTCAAATCTAACAACCCTTCATAATAAGTGTCATACCCCAAATTTTGACCACTAAGATTTCCCATCATTGTGCAAATCATCATTACAATATGGATGTACCTTCATGCCTCATCAATCTCCTCAAGGAATTGTTGAGCATTCACTACAACTAAGAATTAGGGTTTCAAGCCCTCTCAGAGCTCTTAGACAAGGGATCAATCAAGGAATGACATGATCTTCAACTTATCTAGCCTCTCAAACACCTATAAGGGATCAAGAGGACTCCCACATCAGGAATCAAGCACAAGGTTGCAACATTCCAAGTGGATCAAGCCTCAAGATCGCCAGTGTCACCAAATTAGGGTTTTGGTCGACTAGGGCCTCCAAATGGAAATTTTCCTCTGGGCATGAGCCAATGCTTCAAAGCATAACCCAAAATACTCTAAGGGACATCATAAACCTAATCATCAAGTCAATTTAGCCTCAGGGGATGCATTCATAAAAAATCAGGAATTAGGATTTCTCGACCTAATTCACCCCTAAGTTGACTTTTGGGACAAAACATGAGCCAAGACATCAAGACATGATTTGAGGGACCCTAATACACTATATTGATCCATTTGCAACAATGGATTGATCCAAGAAGCTTGATTCACAAGTTTCAAGTTCATCAGAAGCACAGTTAGGGTTTCGCGGAAAAAGTCAACTGTGCCTTTGACTTTTGACCAAAACACGCTCCCAAACCTTGGGACATGATTCAATCCATCAAGTTTGATTTAGGTCAAGGACTTGATTTCATAGAGGATCGCACAGTTTGGAATTCATCTGATAAAAAGTCAATTGTGCCCAAAAGTCAAAGTTTAATTTTTTGATTTTTTGATCAATTATGGTTCCCTAACCCTAAAATGATGATAATGTGTGATTGGAATCATCATTCATCAAGAAAATTCAAGTGGGATAACTTGTAAAAGGGGTAACCATAAAAAAACTTAGAATTTTTCTAAGTTATGAAATAAAGTGGCAAAGGGGCCAACTTCTAAAGATCATAACTTAAGATCCAAGCAACCATTTTGGCTGATCCAAAGATGGATTTGTAGCTCTCATGGCATACTTTAAAAGTTTCAACTACACCTCACTCCAATTCATCATGGATTTTTAGTTATGGACCAAAATGATAAAAACATGGAAATGCCACTTTTTCCAACACTTAGTAAAATTTTCACTAAGTCAGAATCTGTTTCACTTTTTTCAAAATGTAAGGGCATTTTTCACTTAGATCCAAAAAGTGTCAAGACAAACTATGATCACCCACATGTTGTATCATATGAGAGCTTTCCAAAATGGCCAAGAAATCCATCAAGAGTTATGACAATGGCAATATGCCTTGCTGCAACTGTCATGGCAAGGGAGATTTGGGCATTTTGCTCGATTTGATCAAATTGTGCAAATGACAAACAAGTTTATCCATCTGAACACCTCAGGGGGAGACCAAGGAGGAACAAACACTGATCCATAAGCCTCCCAAGTCTTTGGAACTAAAAGTAGCATGCCAAACCTAGAAATGCCTAAAAAGGGGACAAGACTCCAATTTTGTTTTGAAGCATTCAATGGATGCACCAAGGTGGCATGAACTGAGCCTTTTCCAACTGAATGAGTCAAGGATGATCTTTGAACTAGGGAACCAAAGGCCTGTGTTCTAACCTCTAGTCAATGGCTAGAGGAGACTTAAGATTCCAAAGCGATGCAATTGGACAATGATCTGCTGCAGTTGCCATTCACTATTGCTTGCAAAACAAACTTGCTCTACTATAAATAGAGCTCATTTGTGCTCAGTTTAAGTACACCAAAGGCCTACAACACTTGCCTTTCTCAAAATCATCTTCTCACTCTCAAAAATGCCTTTCTTAGCAAGTCACCATCGAATTTTTCAGTAGAGAGCAATTCCACTCAAACCAATTGCTCTAACACCTCATAAACATCATATGTGAGCTGATCAAACCTAAACACACAGCTGTAACACTGATTTCTCAGAATCACCAGCCAGTTGCTCATGTTTTCAACTAAGTTGCAGTTGAGATGCCATGAAGTGATCCAGTCATTTCCAATCAAGTCCAAGCATTCAAACACACTCCATATGGTGTAGGGAAGCTGTTCAGATCATCACAACTCATCTGTAACACCTGGAAACTCAAAAATCACATTGCTCTTGCTGTCACGACCTTCAAGTAAGCCTAAACTTGGTCATCTCTTAATCTATGCATATTTCCTCGCACAATACTTTTGCCAAATGTTCATAAACATGCATAGAATGTTTCCCCTCAATTAATTGCTTTGTTTGAATCGTGTATCAAAATTCTCAGCCTTCATACAAATTTTAGGGTTCTTGAGGTTTTGTCTTGATTTCTTATTCCATGCTTAAAATAAATGAAATTAAAGACCATAGACATGATCGTGAGGTGAAAACGAGCAGATTGATATGTGGATTGTGTGATTTCATTAAGTATTCAGTGAGATTGGATAGAAAATGCAAATCTGAGCAAAACTCCCTTCGCGCGTGTTCTTGGCCCATGTTCTTGGCGCCTTTTTCACAAATTTGAATATTTGAATTTTGTGATTTTATTTAATTGATTCAAAAATTAATTTCTCTCTGAGTTTTAATGATTTTGAGTTGATTCTTTTCTTAATAATTCACAAAAATGTTAAAATATTTTATTTTGCCAAAAATTCCCAAAAATTTAATTTATTTCATATACTTGATATTTTTGCAAAGAATTAATCTTTTATTTGTTTTTTAACATTTAAAATATTTTTTCCTTCTTGATTTTCCAAATTTAATTGGTTTCCAATCATTTTGTGGATATAAACATGATTTTTGAAACATTGATCCAAGATCACCACTCATTTTTCAAATGTTTTCAATAATTTTTATTAATTTTTTAACAAAATTAATTCCTTTTTTAAACAAAATTAGGGTTTTGATTAATTCAACCCTCATCAATCATTTTTAAACACTCTTGGGCCTCTAATATAGTGTAAGACCCAATCCCCTTTTAACCAAAACAATTTTGGGCCTCAGATATTGTATAAGTCCCTCTGCGTTAAAAGAAAAATCTCGGCGCAATCGCCAGTTCTAAAATCAAATCATCTGGGTCTGCCCTCGTGTTATAAGCCCCATTTCTTTTCTTTAAATTTCTTTGGGCCTCTAATAGAGTGTAAGACCCAACCCATTTGTAAATAAATAATTTTGGGCCTCACACATTGTATAAGTCCCTCTGAATAGTTTCAAACGTTCGGCGCAATCGTCGCCTTTTTAACAAAATCAACTGGACTTCTCCTTGAGTTGTAAGTCCCATCTCTTGTATAAAAATAAATCTTTGGACCTCTAATAGAGTGTAAGACCCAACCCCCTTGTACATAAAAAATTTTTGGACCTCACATATTGTATAAGTCCCTCTGTACCGTTTTCAAGACAATGGTGCGATCATCGTTAAAACTTGGGCCTCTCCTTGAGCTGTAAGCCCTAACAATCTTTTCAAAACACTTTCTCCTTTGATTTTGAATTCAAATAAATGTTGTTATCAAAAGTTTATTTAATTTCTTTGTTAAACGACTAACAAAACAGCATGGAAGCTCTACAACGGGTAAGTGTTTATCCGCTTTCATTTACCGCTTTCATATGTATATAACCGTATTGTGGGGCTGTTTCACTGTAAGTCTTCTTTCACATCCTTTTATATACTTGTCACATATCCACTGTGTAATACTAGTATAGTTATTTAGATTTTTCCTCGACAATTACGTCTAGAACTAGGTAAAGCCCTGTTGATCACTCTTTAAATACAAACAAAACTAGATCCCCATAGGATTTCCAGATACAGTCTTCCCTTCTCTTGGGGTTAAACATTATGGAACAAAGAGAAAGGCAGTATTCTCGGTGAACCTTTTCTCAGACTGTCACCCTTAAAAATTGTCAAAGAAACTCTAACTCCCCAGAGATGATCTTTTCTCCGAGAATGGCATCTCTTGAGTTTCTTCCAAATTCTCGAACTTTCCTGGAATGACCTCTTCTCTGTGAATTTCATTTCTTGAACTTCTCTTGGTTTGGGGACCCACAGGCTTCCTAAAAGCATCCCCGCCTCCTCTTGGGTGTTGTACAAGGACCCTTCGGCTTCTTAGAAGTTCTCATGCCTTCTCTTGGGCTTAATACAAGGACCCTGATGACCTCTTAAACGTATAAGACAGAACTTAGTCATCATTTACTAGAGCAGTCTTTCCAGAGTCAAAACTCCGACCATTTTAGGGTTGATACTCATCCCTTAATGCCCGCGCCTCCTCTTGGGCATTGTACAAAAGATAAAACTTTAGACTTGGACAGTCTAAATGTCTTGAGTCTCAAATACATTCTCAAGTTTCTTTCAAACATAGGAAAAAACACCGATCACTCTGGATCAATCTCCAGCAGAAACCCGATCTCTCTCATGAGAGTTCCCCACACTTGGACTTGCTTCGGGATTTCAATAATCCTCAGCAGTAAGTCAACCTCCTCTTGGGCTTTGTACAAATGATTCTCCCCAGCGGAGCTAACCTTTTCAGACTCTCTTGTTAAGTCAACCACTTTTAGCCTCCGTCTTGGGCTTTGTACAAGACATGTAAAAACACTCTCATGTTGAGTATAAAAGACTCTCTTATTGAGTCAATCTCCTTTTAGCCTCAATCTCGGGCTTCGTAAGAGACAGCAAATCACTCTCTTGTTGAGTATAAAAGACTCTCTTATTGAGTCAATCAACCTTCAGACTCTCTTGTTGAGTCAATCACCTGTTCAAGACTCTCTTGTTGAGTCAACCTTTTTTAGCCTCTGTCTTGGGCTTTATACAGGACAGATAATAGTACTCTCTTGTTGAGTCAAACCATTTAACCCTCCACCTTGGGCTTTATACAAGATACACTCTCCCCAACGGAGTCAAAATCCCTTTTAGCCTCAATCTTGGGCTTTGTACAAGACAGAAAGAACATTTTCTCCGAAAAAGTCAAACTTTCAGCCTCCTCTTAGGCTTTGTATAAAGAAACCCCCGGTTGAGTCAATCAACCTCTTAGCATCAAACTTTTGCTTTAATCAAGGCACCCAAAAATCAACAATTCCCTCAGAGGAAGTCCAATCCCTCTTTAGAGATGACAAGTTTTCTCTCAGTCAAACCTTTAGCTTCAATCTTGGGCTTTGAACAAGGCACAAAAAAAACCCTTTAGCTTCACATCTTGGGCTTTGAACAAGATACAAATCACTTTTAGCTTCAATCTTGGGCTTTGAACAAGACACCAAAACATCTATTTCCTCCTATTCTCCCATAGAATAGGAGGAACTACGATCGCTCTGATTTCCCTGTTTCGGGAATACGTAGGCATAAGATTGCGAAATCTTAGTGAGCATACTAATAAAAAACTCAAAGTCCAGTACCTCCATACATCAATCAAAAAGCATATGACCTAACACCTTACCAGAAGCCTCGCAAATAGTCCAGACACTATATTCTGAAACGAAATAACCTAAGACAGCCCCCCCCTTTTGATAGCATCTGTAAACCAACAGTTTTGACTATTTAACCTCAGTATGCAAGCAGGGTTAATTGGAGATTGATGCTAATTGATATCCGTGTTTATTTTATGCTAATGGGAATGTGTAACACCCCACTTTCCCAAAACATATAATATAGAGATATCGTCAATATTATCAGAGTTTACTACAAAAGTAAGGTGTCACTTTGTTAAAAATCAACATACTGAATCTCTTTTCATTCAAAGAAATCAAAACAGCGGAAAAGCAAGTATTTATCCAATTTACGGCCACATGCCAACAACATCAAAATAAAACCCGCATTAAATGTGGTCCACCATAAGTTCAATAAAATGAAAGATACGTAACAAATGAATGATGAATTATGAATAACGAATAATAAAAATCCCCAAATCCTGTGTTACGTATCAGAGCGACTCCTAAGACTCGATCAGGCAACACGCACTCCATGCACACTTAAGTACCTGGATTATCTGTACTCCCGAAGAAGCACAGACACAACAACAACAAAGGGGTGAGAACTACATTCAATAATAAACGGTGAATAATACATAATAATGGTAGTTACTCACAATCAATCACACAATCACATAATCATGACATACTTGTCATTTCCAATCATAATTCAATCAACATGTAATAATAATGCAATGTGACTCAACAAATGACACAATGCATGTGGTACTAAATCACCATGGTTCATTCAATCGAACTCGGATAAATCATATACACCCCTACTTGGCAATGATTTATCCCCACCACACTCCTCATTGGAGTTCGGGTGAATCACATACACTCCTCTTGAGCAATGATTCACCACCACCGACACACCATGAATGCATGACAACAACTATGCATATTTCACACATATATAATAATAGATATACATCTTCACAATCCTCCTGATCTCACATGAACAATCACCAACATACATCACATGGAAAATACCTCACACGACGTTGTTTAGCTAATTACTAATTAATTCATCGAAATTACTAAATCAATTAATTTCCTCACCAATCACACATTTCTCAGCTTCTGGCATCTATCCCCAACCTCTCAAACCAAAAGGAATCACTTCGTACGAAAAAACAGGAAAGAAATCGCGAAACGGCAAAGTTTTGCACTCTCGCTTGCCATACGCGTATTGCCTTGTGCCATACGCGTATTGCCTTGTGCCATACGCGTATTGCCCAGCTCGCTCGCCCATCCATACGCGTACCCTACGTGTACCGCCTCTCCTCCTGCCCTGCCATACGCGTATTACCCTACCTATTACGCATATGAGCAGAGACTTGTTTTTCCATCAAAATTCCATTTCCAGATCCCATACGCGTATCCCCCTTCTCATACACGTAAGGCCAAACCTCCATACGCGTACCATTATGCGTACGGGCAGAGGGCCGTGCTAGATCCTCCTTGTGGCCCTCCAATACGCGTATTGCCTCCCTCCTGGGCCAACATTACGCATAACACCCTCTCCATTACGCGTAAGGCCATATCTATTACGCAAATGGACTTTCTCCACACCAGTCTCAATTCTGCTACGGGATTCTCCCTTTTTCACTCCAATTCAGTCCTAAACTTGTTTCTACATCAATTTTAGGTCCTATTCTTCAATCTTACTTCTTTTACCTATTATTACTAGTCAAAATTATGGGTCTTAGGTCTAATCTTGTTCCCTCAACCTGCATCAAAACAGATCTGCCACAACATGCATTCATACAGCAGCAACAGTACAAATTTATACATGAAAATCATACTATCATCAACGATTCAATACATATCAGAAATGAAACATTCATATCATACTCAGAATTCCATCAACCATAAAACATACAAAAATCCTACGAGGGAAATGACCCCTCACTACCCTTTCACGCTATTATCACCTGTATTGAACCCATTCTCCCTCCTTACCTCGAATTTCCTGATCAAATTCCTGCGAAAATATGTTCTGAAGAGTGCCCTAGCAATTGTTCTCCCCTTGTTCTTCCTTCTCTCACCCTTTCTCTTTTCTTTTTCTTGTTTTACGTGAAAACCAACTATTTTCCCCACTAAACCCTCCTTAATCCTAATTAATCTGATTTCATTTAATTAATAATAAAATAATAATAATAATAACAATAATAATAATCCTAATAATAATAATAATAATAATAAGAATAATAATAACATTATTAACCATATTACTATTATTATTTTCACTGCTATATCATTATTATTAAGCTAAGGTCTTTAATTCCCATTATTTAAATAAGGCACTACCCTTCACTCACCCTTAACAAGGCCAAAACAATACAAATTAACACACGACGATTAAATAATTAAAATGGGGTGTTACAACTCTCCCCCACTTAAATTATTTTCGTCCTCGAAAATATACCCGATGGAAACAATTCTGGATACGACTCTCGCATCCTGCTTTCCAATTCCCATGTCACACTTCCTCCAGCAGCTCCTCCCCAAGCTACTCTCACCAGAGGTATCTCCTTTCCTCTGAGTTCTTTCATCTTGCGATCCTTGATCCTTATCGGCATCGCCTCCACCGTAAGATTTTCTCTGATCTGCGCCTCATCCCTCTGGATAACATGAGATGGATCAGATACATACTTCCGAAGTTGCGACACATGAAACATGTTATCCAAGTTCGAAAGTTCGGGCGGTAATGCCACTCTATAAGCAACTGGACCAACTCTCTGCAAAATTTGATACGGTCCAATAAACTTAGGATCCAGCTTCTTAGATTTCAGTGCACGTCCAACACCGGTCACTGGGTTAACTCTTAGGAATATGTGATCACCTTCACTAAATTCCAAGTCTTTCTTCCGATTGTCATGATAACTTTTCTGTCTACTCTGGGACATTTTGATCTTCTCGCGGATCATCTGAATTGTCTCAGTAGTCTGTTGAACAATCTCAGGTCCAAGCACCACATTCTCACCAGTCTCATACCAGCACAAAGGCGTCCTACACTTCCTACCGTATAAAGCTTCGAAAGGTGCCATTCCAATACTCGAATGGTAGCTATTGTTTTACGTGAACTCAATCAATGGCAATGAGTATCCCACGCACCACCTTTCTCCAACGCACAGGCTCTCAGTAAATCTTCCAACGACTGAATAGTCCTCTCTGACTGACCATCAGTCTGTGGGTGATAAGCCGAGCTCAACTTCAATTTAGAACCCAATGCTTCCTGCAGACTCTTCCAAAATTCTAAAGTAAACCTCAGATCTCTATCCAACACTATGCTCGATGGAACACCATGTAACTTCACAATTATCCTGATATAAATCTCCGCCAGCTTTGACAACAGGGAACTGATGTTAATTGGTATAAAATGTGTAGATTTTGTAAGCCGATCCACCACTACCCAAATAACATCAAATCCCCTCGCCGTATTTGGCAAACCAGTAACAAAATCCATAGCAACACTGTCCCATTTCCATTCTGGAATCTCTAACGGTTGCATTAATCCCGAAGGCTTCTGGTGCTCCACTTTTGACTTCTGACACGTCAAACAAGCATAGACAAACTGAGCTATGTCCCTCTTCATACCGGACCACCAAAACAACCTCTTCAAATCATGATACATTTTTGTAGCTCCCGGATGAATACTCAAGTTACTCCGGTGGCTCTCCTCTAAGATCGCTTTCTTTATTTCTGCATTATCCAGTACACAAATTCTGCCCCGGAACCTCAATACCCCAACATTATCCACTTTAAAGTCACTACCAGAATCATTGCTTCCTGTAGGCATCAAGTCCACCAGCTTCACATCAAGCTTCTGATTTTCTTTAATTACATCCAAAAAGTCATTATTCACCTTCAACATACCCAATCTAACACTCTCCGGTGTAGTTTCACAAACCATACTCAAGTCTCTGAACTGTTCAATCAACTCCATTTCTTTCACCATCAATGCAGACATATGAATTGTCTTCCAACTGAGAGCATCTGCTACAACATTAGCTTTTCCCTGATGGTAACTCAAATTAAAATCATAATCCTTCAAGAACTCTAACCACCTCCTCTGCCTCATATTCAACTCCTTCTGATCGAATAAGTATTTCAGACTCTTGTGGTCGCTGAATACTTCAAATCTTGATCCATACAAATAATGTCGCCAAATTTTTAATACAAAAACCACTGCAGCTAGTTCAAGATCATGAGTAGGATAGTTCCTCTCATGCACCCTCAACTGTCGTGAAGCATATGCCACCACTTTGCCATCTTGCATTAACACACCGCCTAATCCCATCTTAGACGCATCACAATACACTACAAAAAGATCATTTGGACTTGGTAGAATTAACACTGGTGCTGTAGTCAATTTCTTCTTCAGTTCCTCAAAACTTTCCTCGCAAGCAGTATCCCAAACAAAAGCTTGATTCTTTCTGGTTAGTTGAGTCAATGGTAACGCCAAATTAGAAAACCCTTCAATGAATCTTCTGTAGTAACCTGCCAAACCGAAAAAGCTTTTAATCTCCGTTGCTGTCTTCGGAGCTTCCCACTGAAGTACTGCACTTACTTTAGATGGGTCCACCACTATGCCATCCCAGAAATAACATGACCCAAGAAACTCACAGTCCTCAACCAGAATTCACATTTTGAGAACTTTGCGAATAATTTATTATCCTTAAACACCTGCAATGCAATCCTCAAATGTTCTGCGTGGTCCTCGTCAGTCTTAGAATAAATCAGTATATCATCAATAAATACCACAATAAACTGATCTAAATAAGAGTGAAAGATACGGTTCATATACTCCATAAACACACCCGGCGCATTAGACACTCCGAAAGGCATCACTGCATACTCATAATGTCCATAGCGAGCTCGGAACGCAGTCTTCTGAATATCACCTTCCTTTGCTCTAATCTGATGGTAACCCGACCTCAAATCAATTTTGCTGAAAACACGAGCTCCTACAAGCTGATCCATTAAGTCATCAATCCTCGGAAGTGGATAATTATTCTTAATGGTCACTTTATTCAACTGACGGTAATCAATGCACAGACGCATACTACCATCCTTCTTTTTCACCAACAACATTGGATCTCCCCACGGAGACACACTCGGTCTAATAAACTTCTTATCGAGCAACTCTCCAATCTGAGATTTCAAATCTGCCAACTCTGATGCAGACACCCTGTACGGTGCCATAGAGATAGGTCTGGTACCCGGTACAAGATCAATAGTGAATTCAACTTCCCTTGTCGGAGGCAATTCTGTAATGTCATCTGGAAATACTTCAGGAAATTCATTCACCACTGGTAATTCATTAACTGAAGTCTTGCTTTCAACAGACAACGAGGCAAACACTGCAAACATCTTCGCTTCATCCTCCAACAACGTCCTCAACTCCCTACTAGATAACGAATCCGCTAATGCTTCCTCTTCAGGAGTAGGAAACAATAACGTCTTCCTAAAGCAATCAATATAAACTCGGTTGAACTCCAACCAATTCATTCCCAAAATAACATCGAGATTACCGAGTGGTAAACAAATCAAGTCCACTCTGAAATCCCTACCAAACATAGTCAGCGGACACTTCAAACACACCAAGGAAGTAACCACAGAACCAATAGACGGAGTTTCAATCGTCATCCTCTGATCTAGAGTAGACGGCACAATCCCTGATCTCTTCACACAGTCAACAGAAATAAACGAGTGGGTTGCACCCATGTCAATGATAGCAATCAAAGGAATATCATTAATAAAACAAGTACCTTTGACGGAACGTTCCTCATCGGTGGATTGGGCTCCCACCAAGGCAAACACCTTCCCACCGGCCTGAGACTTCTTTGGCTTCTCACAGTGAGTGCTGATATGACCCTTCTCTCCACAGTTATAACAGGTAGGCATATTGGCTTTACAGTCAGCTATAACATGACCTGGTCGACCACACTTGAAACACTTTTTCACCTCATTCGGACAATTATTAGCACGGTGACCCGCACCACCACATCTGAAACACTTGAGAGTATCAGGACCTACTCCTTTCTCCTTTGGTTTCTTCCCCACATCAATTTTCTGTTTCCCTTTATCAGCTGGAGCACTGTAAGGAGTACCTCCAAATCTCTGCTTCCCCTTCTTCTCATTCACCGCTTTGTAATGAGCAATCTTGGCTCTGTTATCATTGTCATAGATTCTGCTTCTACTTACCAGCTCTGGATAATTTCTTATCTTCTGACAAGCAATGCCCAATTTGATCTCGGGACGCAGCCCATTCTCAAACTTCAAGCATTTCAAATTCATAGCCTCTTCCGTATTGTAATGAGCACAATACTGTACCAACTCTTCAAACCGAGCAGCACATTTAACAACAGTCATGCTACCCTGTTTAAGCTCCAGGAATTCAATCTCCTTTGCACTACGAATATCTTCCGGAAAGTACTTTTCCAGAAACTCAGCCTGAAACACTATCCAAGTAATCTCAGTCCCCGCAGCTTCTAACCTCTGACGACTATTGTCCCACCAGGCTTCAGCCTCTCCCTCCAGCATATGAGTGCCAAACCGTACCTTCTGGGCATCACTGCATCCCATGGTCCTAAATATTTTCTCCACAACCTTCAGCCATTTCTGTGCAGCCTCTGGATCCAAAATACCTCCCTCATATGTCGGCGGCTTATTGCTCTGGAACTGAGCTAAGTCACAGAACTGCGCACCTCCAGCCTGATTGGTGTTCTCTATCGCTTGTGCCATGGCTTGCATAACAGCAGCAAGAGCAACATCATTCCTTCCTGCCATACTGTTCAACAAACAACATACGGTCAAAACACACAACTCGCTCCTATTCTAAGGATGGACTCTACTACTCAACCTGGCCGGACGGACCGACCTGCTCTGATACCAATTGTAACACCCCACTTTCCCAAAACATATAATATAGAGATATCGTCAATATTATCAGAGTTTACTACAAAAGTAAGGTGTCACTTTGTTAAAAAACAACATACTGAATCTCTTTTCATTTAAAGAAATCAAAACAGCGGAAAAACAAGTATTTATCCAATTTACGGCCACATGCCAACAACATCAAAATAAAACCCGCATTAAATGTGGTCCACCATAAGTTCAATAAAATGAAAGATACGTAACAAATGAATGATGAATTATGAATAACGAATAATAGAAATCCCCAAATCCTGTGTTACGTATCAGAGCGACTCCTAAGACTCGATCAGGCAACACGCACTCCATGCATACTTAAGTACCTGGATTATCTGTACTCCCGAAGAAGCACAGACACAACAACAACAAAGGGGTGAGAACTACATTCAATAATAAACGGTGAATAATACATAATAAGGGTAGTTACTCACAATCAATCACACAATCACATAATCACGACATACTTGTCATTTCCAATCATAATTCAATCAACATGTAATAATAATGCAATGTGACTTAACAAATGACACAATACATCTGGTACCAAATCACCATGGTTCATTCAATTGAACCCGGATAAATCACATACACCCCTACTTGGCAATGATTTATCCCCACCACACTCCTCATTGGAGTTCGGGTGAATCACATACACTCCTCCTGAGCAATGATTCACCACCACCGACACACCATGAATGCATGACAACAATTATGCATATTTCACACATGTATAATAATAGATATACATCTTCACGATCCTCCTGATCTCACATGAACAATCACCAACATACACCACATGGAAAATACCTCACACGACGTTGTTTAGCTAATTACTAATTAATTCACCGAAATTACTAAATTAATTAATTTCCTCACCAATCACACATTTCTCAGCTTCTGGCATCTATCCCCAACCTCTCAAACCAAAAGGAATCACTTCGTACGCGAAAACGGGAAAGAAATTGCGAAACGACAAAGTTTTGCACTCTCACTGGCCATACCCGTATTGCCTTGTGCCATACGCGTATTGCCCAGCTCGCTCGCCCATCCATACGCGTACCCTACACGTACCGCCTCTCCTCCTGCCCTGCCATACGCGTATTGCCCTACCTATTACGCGTATGAGCAGAGACCTATTTTTCCTTCAAAATTCCATTTCCAGATCCCATTACGCGTACGGGCAGAGAGCCGTGCCAGATCCTCCTTGTGGCCCTCCAATATGCGTATTGCCTCCCTCCTGGGCCAGCATTACGCGTAACACCCTCTCCATTACGCGTAAGGTCAGATCTATTACGCAAATGGACTTTCTCCACACCAGTCTCAATTCTGCTACGGGATTCTCCCTTTTTCACTCCAATTCAGTCCTAAACTTGTTTCTACATCAGTTTTAGGTCCTATTCTTCAATCTTACTTCTTTTACCTATTATTACTAGTCAAAATTATGGGTCTTAGGTCTAATCTTGTTCCCTCAACCTGCATCAAAACAGATCTGCCACAACATGCATTCATACAGCAGCAACAGTACAAATTTATACATGAAAATCATACTACCATCAACGATTCAATACATATCAGAAATCAAACATTCATATCATACTCAGAATTCCATCAACCATAAAACATACGAAAATCCTACGAGGGAAAGGACCCCTCACTACCCTTTCACACTATTATCACCTGTATTGAACCCATTCTCCCCCCTTACCTCGAATTTCCTGATCAAATTCCTGCCAAAATTTGTTCTGAAGAGTGCCCTAGCAATTGTTCTCCCCTTGTTCTTCCTTCTCTCACCCTTTCTCTTTTCTTTTTCTTGTTTTACGTGAAAACCAACTATTTTCCCCACTAAACCCTCCTTAATCCTAATTAATCTGATTTTATTTAATTAATAATAAAATAATAATAATAATAATAATAACAATAATAATAATAATCCTAATAATAATAATAATAATAACATTATTAACCATGTTACTATTATTATTTTCACTGCTATATCATTATTATTAAGCTAAGGTCTTTAATTCCCACTATTTAAATAAGGCACTACCCTTCACTCACCCTTAACAAGGTCAAAACAATACAAATTAACACACGACGATTAAATAATTAAAATGGGGTGTTACAGAATGCGTGTGATGCCGCATCTGGAAAGATTGAGTATACACCTAAGATAAGTGATGGCACTAGACGGGTAATCTTATGGGGAGTGAATCCCAGATAAGAGGTCCCGGTCGACCGTCGAATCAGTGGAGATGCCCTTTGCGGATTCAATGCCTATACGACTTCGATTGTTGAAAGCAGATTGTTCGATTGGGTTATCTGAGAAGCTGAGGATTTTAGTAGACTGAAACCATTTTGTAGTGTGGAAGCTATCGGAATAGTTGTCACACGATACTACCCTCATTTGAGACTACTCTAAGATACTACAGCTCGCTGGCGATCCGCTTGCTGCCGTTATCCCAAGAGGGGTCAGTGATTTTGAGGACAGGTACAAAAAATACCAGTATAAACCTTTGGGGATGGGTAGAGCCTTGACTTCATGACACCGACCCTGTGACCCCATGTTTTTTCTATGTTTTTGTGTGCTGCATTCATGCATTCATAAAGAAACTTTAAACAAAGAAAAATCTTCTCTTCTAGTCTCTCTTTTTCAAATTAAACTAAGATAATGATTGCAAATGTCAAATAAAGAGATTGCTAATGGATTTCGGTAGAAGGAAGACTCACAAGTACGCCTTCAAGGTTCTAAAACTAGAGGATTTAAGAGGTCTGGCGAGGATGATAACCAACCCTGAGGCTTTCAGAGCTAAGTATGGAGGATTGTTGTCTCTGTTATGGGTCCATGTAGTTGAAGGAATCCTGTCCACACTAATCCAGTTCTACGATCCGGTCTATCACTGTTTCACATTCCCGGATTATCAGCTAGCACTAACACTGGAGGAGTACTCTCACCTGACGGATTTACCCATTATTGACCAAGCTCCCTTTTCTGGACTGGAAGAAATTCCAAAGGATCAAACCATTGCAAGAGCAATCTATTTGGACGAGTTAGAAGTCAGGACTCACATGATCATTGAGGGTGGTATCTAGGGTTTGCCAGCCCAGTTCTTGATAAAGAAAGCTCTGTACTTTGCTAGTATAGGGAACGTGGCCGCTTTCGAAAGCATCTTTTTTTTGCTCACCTACGGGTTATTTTTGTTTCCCAACATCGATAACTTTGTAGATATCAATGCCATTAAGATTTTTTTGATTAGAAATCCTGTACCGACCTTGCTCGCCGATGCTTATCATTCTATACACTTAAGGAATTTGTACAGCGGAGGAATGATCACATGCTGTGTACCCCTGCTGTACAAGTGGTTCATTTCCCATTTGCCAAAGTCTGCTGCATTTTGGGACTAAAAAAGTACTTTACGTTGGTCGCAAAGAATCATGTCTCTTACCAACTCTGACATCGATTGGTACAATCGAATCTATGACGGGATCAGGATCATTGGCCGTTGTGGAAATTTCCCAAATGTACCCCTCATAGGAATTAAAGGAGGAATCAATTATCATCCAGTTTTGGTTCGTCGTCAATTTGGATACCCGATGAGGCATGTCCCGCGTAATGCTCATCTGGAAGGTCTTTTCTTCAAGGAAGGAGAAAATGACAGAGCACTAAAGATAGAAATATTGCATGCCTGGAAACACGTTCATAGGAAAGGAAGTGAGTCTCTAGGAAAACCAGATTGTGTCTCAGTGGAACCTTATCTCCACTGGGTACAAACTAGAGCTCTCAAACTGAGGATGTCTTACCCTCATCAAGAAGTTCTTCCATTAAGGGACCCTATCCTTTATTTCATGTCTGATATAGGAAAAACTTCAGGTTACTCTCAACAGAGTTCAACAGGAGAAGAAGTCTTGGAAGAACAAGTACCGTATTCTCAATGTGGAGTGTAAGAAGATACAACAACTGTTAAAAGAAAAAGACGCTCTGATCGAAATTTTAGAGCAACATGCTGTAGAAAATCAAGATGACCAAAGGAATTTGCTCGCTCCTTTCACTTGGCAAAGGAAGGATAACCCGACAACGGCTCAAGAGCCCCGGTCAAAGAAAAGGAAAGTACCAGAACCAGCACCTGAGCTCTCCTCAAGGAGGACTCAGGGTTCATTAGCTTAAACATTTTCTTTTACGGCATTTGTAAATTACTGTATTTCCATTCCGCAATCTTTGAATTCAATAAAACGGGGTTTCCCCACTGTTTGATATTTGCAATCCAATTGTCGAAGTTTATCTTGAAAAAAATTTAATTAAAATATAATTATTGCATATCATTCATCATTCTCACGTAACGCATTCTTCTTACCTATGAATCTCACGTTTGCGTCTCGATTCTAGGGTCAAACTGTCTCATTCGTACAATACTCGGGCCAATCGACAGAAAAAGATGGATGGTCTCGAGGAAGAGAACAGAGAGTTGAGGGAAGAGATCAACACTCTGAAAGAGGATCTGAGAAAGCTTCACAATGACATGCAAGCTCTGGCAGCAGCTCAGATACAAAGGACTGTGATCTCAGAGATCACATCAACGCCCATAGTGGAAAAGTATGACCCTCAGTATACCATGCCTAAAGATCGTCCATAGGGCATGCCTATTAACTATATCCCGGAAGGATATATTCCCCGATCACTGAAGATCAGGGAACCGCAGTAGGAGCCGCTGGGACTGAAGGTTACAAACTTCGGGAAAGCGAAGATGCCCAGGGCATGACAGCAACTCCTGAAGGTTACAAACTTCGGGAGAGGGAAGGACCTAGAGTCACTGCCATGATGACTATACCACCACCCGTGGTACACACTGTCCCGGAAGGACAGATACCTTCTGGTGGAAACGAAAATATGTTCGACAAAATGAATGAGTTCCAGGAACAGTTCCTAGAGATGCAGAAAGAGCTGCAAGCCCTTCGCGGTCAGGATCTATTTGGAAAGGACGCCGCAGACCTTTGTTTGGTCCCCAATGTGAAAGTTCCGCACAAATTCAAAGTGCCCAAATTTGAAAAGTACAAGGGTAACTCTTGCCCTCAAAGCCATTTGGCGATGTACGCTCGGCGAATGTCAACTCAGACAAAGAACCAAGAGCTACTGATTCACTATTTTTAGGATAGTTTAACCGGTGCCGCACTCTAATGGTACATGGGTTTAAACCGCACTAAGACTAGCACTTTCAGAGATCTTGGCGCTGCCTTCGTGCAACAATATAAGTATAACTTGGATATGGCACCGGACAAAGATCAACTCAGAGCCATGTCACAGAAGGACAAGGAAACCTTTAAGGAATACGCTCAGAGATGGCGTGAAATTGCCGCCCTGATTTGTCCACCTCTTGAGGAAAAAGAGATGACAAAGATCTTCTTAAAGACCTTGAGCTTATTTTACTACGACAGAATGGTCGCCAGTGCGCCCAGTGACTTTACTGAAATGGTAGGCATGGGAGTTCGTCTTGAGGAAGCAGTCCGAGAAGGACGTTTAGTTAAAGACATTGGATCATCAAGTAGTACAAAATGATACGGTAGTACTCTCCCTAAGAAAAAAGAGCAAGATATTGGCAATATCTCTCTCGAAAAGCAAAGGAGACGGTACCAACCAGTAGCAGCTGTAACTCCTACTATCAACTCTGCACCTGTTCCTACGTATCAACCTCAGGTTGCTCAGAGTTAACTAAATCAACAGCAATATCAGCAAAGGACACAACAGCCTCTTCAGCAGGCTCGTCCTCCATATAACAACAACCGTACAACACGACCACCAGGGTTCGACCCTATACCCATGTTGTACGCAGAATTGTTTCCACTATTACTGGTCAAGGGACACGTCCAAACCAGGTCTCCTCTTACAGTACTAGAAAATCAGCCTTTTTGGTTCAAAGCGGATCAGACTTGCCCTTACCATCAAGGAGGACCAGGGCATAACATAGAAAACTGCCTCAGTTTCAAATCCGATGTGCAAAAGCTTGTTAGGAGCGAGGTCTTATCTTTCAAAGATACGAATCCGAATATTCTCACGAACCCGCTGCCTCAACACGAGAAAGCTGCGGTAAATTTGATAGAGGGAGAGTCTAACAACAGCTATCAAATTCATGATGTACTCTTATTGAGGACCAATCTGGTGAAGGTGCATCGTAGACAGAATGGATATGCGCATGTACCATCTCACAATTATCACCAGTGTGATATCTGCTCTAAAAACAATCAAGGATGTTCTATGGTGCAATCAGCTCTATAGGAACAATTGGATCTCGGGTGGATCCAAGAGCATCGAGTTCGTGGAGTTAACATGACTCATGCAAGTTCCAACATCATTCAGAACCACGACATCCGTGCAATGAATGTCAACTTAGTGGCAATGCACTCAAGGCAAAGCCAGTATCATAATCTGCCGCGACACGATTACAATTCCTGTCTGACTTGCTCGGTAAACAAACAGGGATGCTCTTTTGTACAAGAGGACCTCCAGCGTCAGATGGATCTTGGGTGGATCCAGGACTACCATGATAGAAATCCTTATCAAGTTAACATGATTCAAATCTTCGATATTCGTTTGATGAATACCAGCTTGGTGGAGTTACATGCCAAGCAAGTCCAACTCGGTTTTCTCACTTCACATGATTATCTGAGCTGTAAAGTATGTTGTGAGAATAACCAAGGGTGCACTCTCATTCAAAGAACTTTATAACACTTGTTAAACCATTGGTGGATTCCGATCTATCTAGATGAAGACACGCAACAAATCAGTGTGACAAACGGGAACCCTACTAGACATCAAAGTCAGGATGTCCGATCTATGGAAATAGACCTAGTAAGGTTACACTGCATTCAAAGCGGACGTGGCCATGTGCCACCACACAACTACGAGCGCTGTAGAGTCTTCTCGAAAAATAATCAAGGATGTTACCTCATGCGAGCAGCCCTTCAAAGTCAGTTGGCTCCCAAAGAGATTCGACCGTGTCCAAGTTCTGGATCAATCAACTGGATGCCAGACTATTTCGCTGATCAGATTAAGGATGTTGTTGTGATCTCTGATCGCGAAAGGACCAAAGATGTTTATACCATCATCCCTCTACTTGACAAATCGAAGGTTCTTAACCAGGAATTAATTGAAGTTACTTACGACAGTCAGAGAAATCAGAAGGCTCCTGTAGTTATCTATCTACCGGGACCAGTGCCGTACAAATCCGATAAGGTAATCCCTTACAAATACGGTGCAACAACAATTGAGAATGGAAAGGAAATCCCATTACCCTCCGCCGTGAATATTGCAGACATCAGTCGAGTAACACGGAGTGGTCGAATCTTCAACAGAGGAGTTGGAGAACCTAACAGAGAAAAGGAACCTCAAACGGAAGTTCCCAATCCACCAGTCGATCAATCCAGTAATCCTGACCTTTCAAAGAACGATGATGAGATGCTGAAGCTCATCCAAAGGAGTGAATACAACATTGTTGATCAGCTGTTACAAACTCCTTCAAAGATCTCGGTGTTATCTCTTTTACTCAGTTCCGAAGCCCATAGAGAGGCTCTATAGAAAGTCTTAGAGCAGGCCTTTGTGGAACAGGATGTGTCGATAAGGCAATTCGACAGTATCGTCTCTAACATCACTTCCTGCAACAACTTGGGGTTTAGCGATGAGGCAAAAGTCACAACATGGCGCTCAATATCACAGTCAACTGCCAGGACGATGCCTTAGCCAGCGTATTGGTAGATACCAGATTGTCTCTCAACGTTATGCCGAAGTCCACTCTAATGTGACTATCATTCAAAGGATCTCCGATGAGAGGTAGTGAGGTCGTCGTCAAAGCATTTGATGGATCCCGAAAAATAGTTATCGGCAAAGTCGACCTTTCCATAACTATCGGTCCTCACACTTTCCAAGTCACTTTCCAGGTCATGGACATCCGGGAAACATACAGTTGTTTGTTGGGAAGACCTTGGATACACCAGGCTGGGGCAGTCACTTCGGTACTTCACCAGAAGCTGAAGTTCGTCAAGAATGACCAACTCGTCACGGTCTGTGGAGAACAAGCCTTGATCGTGAGTAACCTATCATTGTCCACTTGTGTAGAACCCGAGGAGGTTGTTGGAACTCAGTTCCAGGCACTTTCGGTAAGCAGTGAGAATCAATTAGAGAAGGGAACATCAATATCCTCGTACAAAGATGCTCTCGAGGTGATCAAAAGTAACAATGCAAAGGGATGGGGACAGCTTGTCATTCCTACTGATAATAAAACAAAGGAGGGTCTTGGTTTTTCTGTAACCTGTACCCACACAGCTGCTAACGATGAAAGTCTTCATCCCATTCAGAACTTCTTCCATAGTGGAGGTTTCCTTCACCCAGTGTCTCAAGAAGTACATACCATCAACGAGGGAGATTCCTCCGATATAGATGAAGAGTGGAAGTCCTGTCTTAACAAGGACGATTATATGTATCAGGAAGAAGTGCCTACGCCATTTTACTATCCCGCACAGAGTCTGAGATTTATACCAACGTCAGACGTCAAAATGCTATACGGAGATTGTGATCCGGAAGGATGCCGTGCTCCACCAAACTCATTAGAGGAAGACACATTGATGAAAGACCACTTTGACCACGACTATTATGGCCTGATGGATTGTCTGCCTATTTGGTAGCCGTACCCAGGAGACTTGGGGGAAGAAAATCAGCCAAATAATGAAAATCAGCTGAGCATCATTGAAAAAAATACCTGCGTCCCCACCATGTCATGGGATCAACACTCAGGTCATTCAGAAAATATCCAGTGCGACGATGAATTTGCAAAGTTTGCAGGACTAGAATTCATTAACTATGTTTTTCCCGAGGTCAACGTCATCGAGAGAGATGACTCCTCCAGTTCCAAAAAAGTGTGGGACACATTAGGGCAACCGAGTAGAAGATACGACTTCTTGGTCAGGTACACTGCTCCTGAAAGCTCTCGTATCAGGCTCGAGGACATCCAGCCAACTGGATGGGGAGATTTACCTGAGAGCACAAATACTATGCAAAATACAACTGAAGAATCCTCCTACGACAACTCTGCCTGGGAGACAGATTCCAACGATCCTGTTCCACCAGAAATCCGCGTTATTTCTGAAGACAAATCAAGAAGAAAAATATCAGACTTTGTGATTCACCGAGGAGTTCGCCGCCAATGGGTTGCAGTCGATGTTTCGAAGATTGTTCATAAGTCAAAGTAATAGCCATCTTTGTTTTAACCTTTCACCCTGCCCGGGTGAAACGAATGTTTTGATAGGGCTTACTTTCTATAAATATCCATCTTCGCTTCGCCCAAAGCGATAGAGTTTTGTTTTATAGGGCTGTAGTTTCAAGAATTGACAAGTTCATAAATAAAATAATGTCATTCTGTAATTTTCGTATTCGGTGTTGTTTTCTCTTTTCGCTTTTTCAGAAAATGGTAATCCTAAAAAATAATTCAAACAATAAAAACAAGCATTGTTCAAAAATTTACACTGCACACACTCTTGCATTCTCTCTATCTAATGTCATGCAGATTGCTTGTTTTAAACCCCATTGAAACATACAATCCGATGCCTTCTCCCAACTTTGAATTCCCGGTATTTGAGGCTGAAGAAGAAGATGACAAAGAAATTCTAGAGGAGATCTCCCGATTACTCAGACAAGAGGAAAAGTCCATTGAACCTCACAAAGAGCCGTTGGAAACAATCAACTTGGGTTTAGAAGAGGAGAGAAAAGAAGTCAAGATTGGGGCCCTACTCAGTCCGACTGTCAAAGAAAGTTTGATAAAGCTTCTCAAAGAGTTTCCCGATGTATTTGCTTGGTCCTACCAGGACATGCCAGGGTTGGATACCAGCATCGTGGAACATCATCTACCGTTAAGATCAGAATGTCCGCCGGTAAAACAAAGGTTGAGACGGACTCAACCAGACATGGCCATCAAAATCAAAGACGAAGTACGGAAACAGATTGACGCGGGTTTCCTCGCCACATCAGAATATCCTCAATGGCTAGCCAACATAGTAGCAGTTCCGAAAAAAGACGTAAAGGTCAGAATGTGTGTAGACTACAGGGATCTGAACAAAGCAAGTCCAAAGGATGACTTTCCCTTACCACACATTGACATGCTGGTAGACAGTACGGCAAAGTTCAAAGTCTTCTCCTTCATGGATGGATTCTCGGGCTATAATCAGATCAAAATGGCACCGAAAGACATGTAGAAAACTTCATTCATCACCCCATGGGGCACCTTTTGTTACAAGGTAATGCCGTTCGGTTTGAAGAACGCCGGGGCAACCTATCAAAGGGCTATGACTACTCTGTTCCATGACATGATACACAAAGAAATCGAAGTATATGTCGATGACATGATTGCCAAATCTGAAACAGAAGAGGAGCATGTGACCCACCTGTCAAAACTATTCGAGCGGTTAAGAAAGTACAAACTCCGCTTGAATCCCAATAAATGCACATTCGGTGTTCGTTCAGGAAAATTGCTAGGGTTCATCGTCAGCCAAAAGGGAATTGAGGTTGATCCTGACAAGGTCAAGGCCATTCAAGAAATGCCTTCTCCAAAGACTGAAAAAACAAGTCAGGGGATTCCTGGGACGTTTGAACTACATCTCCAGATTCATATTTCTCATGACTGCGACATGCGCGCCGATCTTCAAATTACTCAAAAAGAATCAGGACTGTGTTTGGACAGAAGACTGCCAAACCGCCTTCAACAGTATCAAGGAATACCTGTTGAACCCGCCGATTCTATCACCTCCAGTGGAAGGAAGACCATGATCATCTACCTAACAGTCTTGGAAGACTTAATGGGTTGTGTACTTGGCCAACAAGACGAAACCAAAAGGAAAGAGTCTGCCATTTACTATTTGAGCAAGAAATTCACCGACTGCGAGACTCGGTACACTATGCTTGAGAAAACTTGCTGTGCTCTGGCTTGGGCAACCAAACGTCTTCGCCAATATATGATTCGTCACACCATTTGGTTAATCTCAGAAATGGATCCGGTCAAGTACGTCTTTGAAAAGCCTGCTCTCACGGGAAGGATTGCCCGTTGGCAGATGTTGCTATCAGAATACGACATAGAGTACCATGCTCAGAAAGTCGTTAAAGGGAGTATTTTGGCCAATCATTTGGCTCATCAACCGATAGACGATCAAGAATCAGTCGGATTTGACTTCCCAGACGAAGATGTTATGTATCTAAAAATGAAAGATTGCGATGAACCATTACCTAGTGAAGGGCCAGAACCAGGTTCCCAGTGGGGACTAATCTTTGACGGAGCTGTCAATTATTATGGAAACGGAATTGGGGCAATCATCATAACACCTCAGGGTACCCACATTCCTTTCACCGCCTGACTAACATTCAAGTACACAAACAACGAGGCCGAATACGAAGCTTGTATCATGGGTCTTGAAGAAGCGATCGACTTAAGGATCAAGAGCTTGGATGTATATGGCGACTCAGCCCTGGTTATTAATTAGATCAAAGGAGATTGGAACACATACCAATCAGGACTGATTCCTTACAAAGACTACGCGAGAAGGCTGTTACCCTTCTTCAACAGAATCGAGTTTCATCACATCCCTCGTGAGGAGAATCACTTGGCTGATGCATTAGCCACTCTCTCTTCCATGATTATTATAGGTCAATGGAATGACATACCTATGATTGACATAATGCGCCTTGAACGGCCCGCTTACATCTTCACGATTGAAGCAGTCATAGACGACAAACCTTGGTATCACGATATCAAATGCTTCCTTCAGAAATAAGAGTACCCACCTGGGGCATTCAGAAAGGACCGAAAAGCCCTCAGAAGATTGGCAGGCAGCTTCTTCCTGAGCAGTGATACACTCTATAAGAGGAACTTTGACATGGTCTTGCTTCGATGTGTAGACAGACCAGAAGCAAACATGCTGATACAAGAAATTCATGAAGGATCCTTTGGCACTCATGCCAACGGACACGCAATGGAAAAAAAATTCTAAGAGCAGGGTACTACTGGTTGACCATGGAATCCGACTGCTACAAGCACATGAGGAAGTGTTATAAGTGTCAAATATACGCTGACAAAATCCATGTACCGCCAACGCATCTCAAAATTCTTTCTTCCCCATGGCCTTTTTCCATATGGGGAATCGACATGATTGGCATGATTGAACCCAAAGCTTCAAACGGACATCAGTTCATCCTAGTAGCCATTGACTACTTCACCAAATGGGTTGAATCAACGTCATACACCAATGTAACCCAACAAGTGGTGGTCCGATTTATCAAAAATAATCTCATCTGTCATTATGGTGTTCCAAGCCAAATCATTACGGATAATGGATCTAACTTGAACAATAAAATGATGAAAGAGTTGTGCGCTGAGTTCAAGATCGAACACCATAACTCATCTCCCTACCGACCCAAGATGAATGGAGCGGTAGAAGCGGCTAATAAGAACATCAAGAAGATCGTTCAAACGATGGTTGTAACCTACAAAGACTGGCACGAAATGCTGCCCTTTGCTCTTCACGGTTATTGCATGTATGTCCGCACTTCAATAGGGGCAACCCCTTTCTCTCTAGTATATGGCATGGAGGCAGTGCTTCCCATAGAAGTAGAGATCCCATCAATCCGGGTATTGATGGAAGCTAAGCTAACAGAGGCTGAATGGTGTCAAAGTCGACACGATGAACTGAATCTGATCGAAGAAAAACGAATAACGGCTTTAGGCCACGGTCAGTTGTATCAACAGAGAATGAAGAAGGCGTTTGAAAAAAAGGTCCGACCTCGTGTCTTCCGAAAAGGAGACCTTGTGCTAAAAAAGATACAATCATTTCTCGCAGATTCCCGGGGCAAGTGGACTCCGAATTATGACGGCCCCTATGTGGTCAAGAAAGCTTTCTCAGGCGGCGCCTTAAGACTCACAACCATGGATGGAGAGGAATTTGCCTACCCCACAAATGTTGACATAGTCAAGAAATACTTCGCCTAAATAAAAAAAAAAACATCTCGGTGGATTGAAAACCCGAAAGGGCGGTCCAGGCAAAAATTAGAGACATAAGCAAAAATCATCCCAGTGGATTGGAAGTCTCAAAGTACAATCCAGGAAAAAATTAAGGATTCGTGGCAAGTAACTATGTCTGATAATGGGCAAATCCCCCAGCAGCAGTAATGCCATCAGTCAGGAAAACTCCAATCAAGGTCATCTTCGACATAAGCTCAGGATGTCCAGAATTCAAAGTTGGTAGAAGGATAACAGTCGTTATGTTTTAATGTAGCCCTTTTCCCTTAAATTACCATTTTCTAAACTTTGTAAATACTCCATAGGATCACGCGCTTGGCTGATTTCCATCCTATTAATAAAATTTGAGCCCTAGTGCTTTTGTTTGCAATTCTCATTTGTTTTAGCTTTACAGAATGACGTTTTAATGTGATTAACGATTCTTGAAATAAAACAAAAATGAATTTACTTGTCAAAAAATTTCTGCTTTTCAAAATAAAGATGGCAATTTCTTTTGACTGTTGAACATTCAAAGAACGTCGATCGCTTCTCCAGAAGTAATCGAACTTCAAAGTGCAGAATCAAAGTACTCCTTCTAAACCAGTGCACCTGAATGAAGGGTCAGCTGTGTCAGATGCGAATATTCTGTCCAACATCCCCGGAAGAGTTCTTATCTCCTAAGCCCGACCAACGTTGTTCCCCGCATGGACTATCTCTCCTAAGCAAGGCAGAATTGCTATTTTGAACCCACTGGTACCTCTTCGTCCCCTGCAGTGGCTGAGTATCCAGTCGTGTTCATCTATTAGTCTATATGTCGTGTCAGTTTCGTCAGCATATACATACATACATCATGCATTATTGATTCATACATATTCATATTGCATCACTACCACGCTAGTCGGTCTTACCCCCTAGTAATAAAAGTCCTCTTGTCAATTGAGTTGTCAGTTCTTTCCTCGTCAGGAAGTGGATCATCTAAGCAATCTCTCTCCAGTAGAGACGGTCTTCGACCACTTTGATAACTTGAACCTCTGAAAAGCAAGAGAAATTTCGACAAACATCACTCTTCGCCATTGAAGATGATATCTTCGCTTTCTCGGATTAAGGAAAATCCCCAGAGAAAGCCTCTTAATCAAAGATTCGGCAATATAGCAGTTCTCCTTCAGAAAATTCGCTAACAAAAAAGGTCATCAGGACCTCAGGATTGGATTACATCACATGGCATTTCTTCGAGAAGGTCTCAATGAAAAGTATGATGTAATATCCCTAAGCAGAAAGCAGTCTCTCAAGAGACTCGTTTTTCCTAGTAGAGTCGACAAATGACATCTCCAACAGAGAAGTTTGTACACCTCTACAGCTCAGATGAATGGGTTCCCCAGCAAGTCTGATATAAAAAGTTTTTCCCATCAAATGGCATCTCCCCAAGAAAATTCGGCGAGAAGTTTGAGGAAAACCACTACTAATAGCGTCCCTTGTCAATAAAGTTTATTGACAAAAGAAACTGAGACCAGTTCCTTGGTAGGAAACCAGGATCGAGGGGAAGTTTACATTAGAAACTGAGACCAGTTCCTTGGTAGGAAACCAGGATCGAGGGGAAGTTTACAAAAGAAATTTAGACCAGTTCCTTGGCAGGAAACCAAGATCGAGGGGAAGTTTATATCAGAAACCGAGACCAGTTCCTTGGCTGAAGACCAGGATCGAGGGGAAGTTTTTACCTTTTCTAAGCATCATCGCTTAGCAAAAGAAGATGAATGCATAAGCTACCATTCATAACCACCATCAAAATTTTGGGTCTTCCGATATTTAATTCTCTTGCACCCCGAATGCCCGAATACCTTCGCCATTCACACCTTCGGGTCCAAGAAGATTAAATAGGGGCATCTGTCATACCCCAAATTTTGACCACTAAGATTTCCCATCATTGTGCAAATCATCATCACAATGTGGATGTACCTTCATGCCTCATCAATCTCCTCAAGGAATTGTTGAGCATTCACTACAGCTAAGAATTAGGGTTTCAAACCCTCTCAGAGCTCTTAGACAAGGGATCAATCAAGGAATGACATAATCTTCAACTTGTCTAGCCTATCAAACACCTATAAAGGATCAAGAGGACTCCCACATCAGGAATCAAGCACAAGGTTGCAACATTCTAAGTGGATCAAGCCTCAAGATCGCCAGTGTCACCAAATTAGGGTTTTGGTTGACCAGGGCCTCCAGATGGAAATTTTCCTTTGGGCATGAGCCAATGCTTCAAAGCATAACCCAAAATACTCTAAGGGACCTCATAAACCCAATCATCAAGTCAATTTAGCCTCAGGGGATGCATTAATAAAAAATCAGGAATTAGGGTTTCTCGACCTAATTCACCCCTAAGTTGACTTTTGGGACAAAACATGAGCCAAGACCTCAAGACATGATTTGAGGGACCCTAATAAACTATATTGATCCATTTGCAACAATGGATTGATCCAAGAAGCTTGATTCACAAGTTTCAAGTTCATCAGAACCACAATTAGGGTTTCGCGGAAAAAGTCAATTGTGCCTTTGACTTTTGACCGGGACATGCTCCCAAACCTTGGGACATTATTCAATACACCCTATAACACCTATGAAATCAATCCATCTAGTTTGATTTAGGTCAAGGACTTGATTTCATAGAGGATCGCACAGTTTGGAATTCATCTAATAAAAAGTCAACTGTGCCCAAAAGTCAAAGTTTGACTTTTTGATTTTTTGATCAATTATGGTTCCCTAACCATAAAATAATGATAATGTGTGATTGGAATCATCATTCATCAAGAAAAATCAAGAAAAGTGGGATAACTTGTAAAAGAGGTAACCATAAAAAAACTTAGAATTTTTCTAAGTTATGAAATAAAGTGGCTAGGGTGCCAACTTCCAAAGATCATAACTTGAGATCCAAGCAACCATTTTGGCTGATCCAAAGATGGATTTGTAGCTCTCATGGCATACTTTAAAAGTGTCAACTACACCTCACTCCAATTCTTCATGGATTTTTAGTTATGGAGTGACCAAAATGACAAAAACATGAAAATCCCACTTTTTCCAACACTTAGTGAAATTTTCACTAAGTCAGAATCTGTTTCACTTTTTTCAAATTGTAAGGGAATTTTTCACTTAGATCCAAAAATTTTCAAGACAAACTATGATCACCCACATGTTGTATCATATGAGAGCTTTCCAAAATGGCCAAGAAATCCATCATATCCCATTTGAGCTAAGAGTTATGACAATGGCAATATGCCTTGCCACCCATTTGAGCTAAGAGTTATGACAATGGCAATATGCCTTGCTGCAACTGTCATAGCAAGGCATATTTGTGCATTTTACTCGATTTGATCAAATTGTGCAAATGACAAACAAGTTTATCCATCTGAACACCTCAGGGGGAGACCAAGGAGGAGCAAACACTAATCCATAAGCCTCCCAAGTCTTTGGAACTAAAAGTAGCATGCCAAACCTAGAAATGCCTAAAAAGGGGACAAGACTCCAATTTTGTTTTGGAGCATTCAATGGATGCACCAAGGTGGCATGAACTGAGTCTTTTCCAACTGAATGAGTCAAGGATGATCTCTGAACTAGGGAACCAAAGGCCTGTGCTCTAACCTCTAGTCAATGGCTAGAGGAGACTTAAGATTCCAAAGTGATGCAATTGGACAATGATCTGCAGCAGTTGCCATTCACTATTGCTTGCAAAACAAACTTGCTCTACTATAAATAGAGCTCATTTGTGCTCAGTTTAAGTACACCAAAGGCCTACAACACTTGCCTTTCTCAAAATCATCTTCTCACTCTCAAAAGTGCTTTCTTAGCAAGTCACTATCGAATTTTTCAGCAGAGAGCAATTCCACTCAAACCAATTGCTCTAACACCTCATAAATATTATATGTGAGTTGATCAAACACTAAACACACAACTGTAACACTGATTTCTCAGAATCACCAGCCAGTTGCTCATGTTTTCAACCAAGTTGCAGTTGAGATGCCATGAAGTGATCCAGCCATTTCCAATCAAGTCCAAGCATTCAAACACACTCCATATGATGTAGGGAAGTTGTTCAGATCATCACAACTCATCTGTAACACCTCCAACTCAAAAATCACATTGCTCTTGCTGTCACGATCTTCAAGTAAGCCTAAACTTGGTCATCTCTTAATCTATGCATATTTCCTCGCACAATACTTTTGCCAAATGTTCATAATCATGCATAGAATTTTTCCCCTCAATTAATTGCTTTGTTTGAATCGTGTATCAAAATTCTCAGCCTTCATGCAAATTTTAGGGTTCTTGAGGTTTCGTCTTGATTTCTTATTCCATGCTTAATATAAATGAAATTAAAGACCATAGACATGATCGTGAGGTTAAAACGAGCAGATTGATATGTGGATTGTGTGATTTCATCAAGTATTCAGTGAGATTGGATAGAAAATGAAAATCTGAGCAAAACTCCCTTCGCGCGTGTTCTTGGCCCATGTTCTTGGCGCGTTTTTCACAAATTTGAATATTTGAATTTTGTGATTTTATTTAATTGATTCAAAAATTAATTTCTCTCTGAGTTTTAATGATTTTGAGTTGATTCTATTTTTAATAATTCACAAAAATGTTAAAATATTTTATTTTGCCAAAAATTCCCAAAAATATTATTTATTTCATATACTTTATATTTTTGCAAAGAATTAATCTTTTATTTATTTTTTAACATTTAAAATATTTTTTCCTCCTTGATTTTCCAAATTTAATTCATTTCCAATCATTTTTTGGATATAAACATGATTTTTGAAACATTGATCCAAGATCACCACTCATTTTTCACATGTTTTCAATAATTTTTATTAATTTTTTAACAAAATTAATTCCTTTTTTAAACAAAATTAGGGTTTTGATTAATTCAACCCTCATCAATCATTTTCAAACACTCTTGGGCCTCTAATAGAGTATAAGACCCAATTCCCTTTTAACCAAAACAATTTTGGGCCTCAGATATTGTATAAGTCCCTCTGCGTTAAAAGAAAAATCTCGGCGCAATCGCCAGTTCAAAAATCAAATCATCTGGGTCTGCCCTCGTGTTATAAGCCCCATTTCTTTTCTTTAAATTTCTTTGGGCCTCTAATAAAGTGTAAGACCCAACCCGTTTGTAAATAAACAATTTTGGGCCTCACACATTGTATAAGTCCCTCTGAATAGTTTCAAACGTTCGGCGCAATCGTCGCCTTTTTAACAAAATCAACTGGGCTTCTACTTGAGTTGTAAGTCTCATCTCTTGTATAAAAATAAATCTTTGGGCCTCTAATAGAGTTTAAGACCCAATCCCCTTGTACATAAAAACTTTTTGGGCCTCACATATTGTATAAGTCCCTCTGTACCGTTTTCAAGACCACGGTGCGATCATCGTTAAAACTTGGGCCTCTCCTTGAGCTGTAAGCCCCAACAATATTTTCAAAACACTTTCTACTTTGATTTTGAATTCAAATATATGTTGTTATCAAAAATTTCTTTAATTTCTTTATTGAACGACTAACAAAACAGCATGGAAGCTCTACAACGGGTAAGTGTTTATCCGCTTTCATTTACCGCTTTCATATGTATATAACTGTATTGTGGGGCTGTTTCACTGTAAGTCTTCTTTCACATCCTTTTATATACTTGTCACATATCCACTGTGTAATACTAGTATAGTTATTTAGAGTTTTCCCCGACAACTACGTCTATAACTAGGTAAAGCCTGTTGATCACTCTTTAAATACAAACAAAACTAGATCCCCATAGAATTTCCAGATACAGTCTTCCCTTCTCTTGGGGTTAAACAATATGGAACAAAGAGAAAGGCAGTATTCTCGGTGAACCTTTACTCAGACTGTCACCCTTAGAAATTGTCAAAGAAACTCTAACTCCCCAGAGATGATCTTTTCTCCGTGAATGGCATCTCTTGAGTTTCTTCCAAATTCTCAAACTTTCCTGGAATGATCTCTTCTCTGTGAATTGCATTTCTTGAACTTCTCTTGGTTTGGGGACCCACAGGCTTCCTAAAAGCATCCCCGCCTCCTCTTGGGCGTTGTACAAGGACCCTTCAGCTTCTTAGAAGTTCCCATGTCTTCTCTTGGGCTTAATACAAGGACCCTGATGACCTCTTAAAGGTTTAAGACAGAACTTAGTCATCATTTGTTAGAGCAGTCTTTCCAGCGTCAAAGCTCCGGCTATTTTAGTGTTGATACTCATCCCTTAATGCCCGCGCCTCCTCTTGGGCATTGTATAAAAGATAAACCCCTAGACTTGGACAGTCTAAATCTCTTGAGTCTCAAAGACATTCTCAAGTTCCTTTCAAACATAGGAAAAAACACTGATCACTCTGGATCAATCTCCAGCAGAAACCCGGTCTCTCTCATGAGAGTTCCCCACACTTGGACCTGCTTCGGGATTTCAATAATCCTCAGCAGTAAGTCAGCCTCCTCTTGGGATTTGTACAAATGATTCTCCCCAGCAGAGCTAACCTTTTTAGACTCTCTTGTTGAGTCAACCACTTTTAGCCTCCGTCTTGGGCTTTGTACAAGACATATAAAAACACTCTCTTGTTGAGTATAAAAGACTCTCTTGTTGAGTCAATCTCCTTTTAGCCTCAATCTCGGGCTTCGTACAAGACAATAAATCACTCTCTTGTTGAGTATAAAAGACTCTCTTGTTGAGTCAATCAACCTTCAGACTCTCTTGTTGAGTCAATCGCCTGTTGAAAACTCTCTTGTTGAGTCAATCTTTTTTAGCCTCTGTCTTGGGCTTTATACAGGACAAATAAAAGTACTCTCTTGTTGAGTCAAACCATTTTAGCCTCCTCCTTGGGCTTTATACAAGATACACTCTAGCCTCAATCTTGGGCTTTGTACAAGACAGAAAGAACATTTTCCCCGGAAAAGTCAAACTTCCAGCCTCCTCTTAGGCTTTGTATAAAGAAACCCCCGGTTGAGTCAACCAACCTCTTAGCATCAAACTTGTTCTTTGATCAAGGCACACAAAAATCAACAATTCCCTCAGAGGAAGTCCAATCCCTCTTTAGAGATGACAAGTTCTCTCTCAGTCAAACCTTTAGCTTCAATCTTGGGCTTTGAACAAGACAAAAAAAAACCCTTTAGCTTCACATCTTGGGCTTTGAACAAGATACAAATCACTTTTAACTTCAATCTTATGCTTTGAACAAGACACCAAAACATCTCTTTCCTCCCATAGAATAGGAGGAACTACGATCGCTCTGATTTCCCTGATTCGGGAATACGTAGGCATAAGATTGCGAAATCTTAGCGAGCATACTAATCAAAAACTCAAAGTCCAGTACCTCCATACATCAATCAAAAAGCATCAGACCTAACACCTTACCAGAAGCCTCGCAAATAGTCCAGGCACTGTATTCTTAAACGAAATAACCTAAGACAACCCCCATTTTGATAGCATCTGTAAACCAATAGTTTTGACTGTTTAACCTCAGTATGCAAGCAAGGTTAATTGGAGACATCTATTTCCCTTCCTTAATCAGCTTCACAGGATAAAAAATGAATCGAACTGTAGTACCAAAGCGATAGTGATTCAAAACCACAAAAATCGCGCTACAATAAGTTAACCCAATTTAAAAATATATATATATACATACCCTACTTATTCTCATTTAGTTTCATCTTTGTTTCTCTTTCCTCTTTTCTCTCTACGTATCATCCTTGTTTTCTTTTTATTTTTTGAAAACTTTAATCATCAACTCATATTTTCCACATCAATCCATTAGTATTTTGTAAGTTCATGTTAATTAGTTCGATATATTTCATAGTGTTAAAGTTTTGATTTTTAATCAATCTCTAATTAATTTCTTAATTTAAATCATTCTATAAAAATCAATCTAAATAGTGTGTGGATGTTGGGGTCAAGGTAGTCAAAATCACAATCCAATTTGTAGGATCAGAAGATTCTACAATTTTGCAACCCCATTTGCATCGAAGTATGTGAAGGTGAGAAAAACTACACAAGAAGGGGGTTGAATTGAGTTTTTCGTTTTCTTAATTTGCGTCTGATCAGAGTTCAGAATCTAAACTGGTGTTCAGATTCTGATTATACTTGGCAGCAGAATGTTAACAGAAGCAAATAAATAATAGCAGAAGACACAAAGATTTACGCTGGTGTCATACCCTAAATTTTGACCAGACATTTTTATTTTTTCTCAGTTCATCTGTCTATATTTTCATGTTGTGTCGTTTGCATATAATATCGTATATTTTTTTCATGAATATTTTTTGAATTATCAGCCGGAATTAGCGTGTTAAATTTTCAGGTATTTTTGGTCAAACTAAAAAGTCAACAGTGCAAAAAAGTCGGTATCCGGGCAATTTTTAAAATTGCACTTTCAGACATCATTTTTTATTTATTTTTCGCGTACTTTAACCCGATGCTTGTTGGAACTTCAAAAAAGCTTGCAAGATGCTTGTTATACGTCACTTTTTTTTTCACAAACATACATCATTCACCATAGATCATGCTTATGTCTTTTACTTCTTCTCCAAGCATTTTTCTACTATAAATAGAGGCACCCTAAGTTCATTCAATTCACACCAAAAACAATTTCTCTAAGTTTATTTTCTCTCTTCTCACTCACATATACTACACTTTATATTTTTTCTGCAAAATTTTGTTCACAAATAATCACTCACACACATAAATGTTATACCCCTCTTGTTTTCTCTGTAAAAAAACAAAACAGCAATAATTTCAATCACCTACAACATCAACACTTCTTCAATAACTCAACTCCGAAAATGCCGCGCCGAAGACAAATGAAGCTGAGACCCACAAACAATTAAGCCAATTCAGCGTCAACAAATTACAGTAGAAACAAACCAACAATTACACCTATAAATTCTATAATTATCGACGAAACCAGAATCCAACAATTCCAACAATCTAAATCAAATCCCAACAAATCAGAACAGGGGAAGAAGTAAGGAACTTACCGCAGCGAAGCAAAACAAGAAGAAGCAATTCGACACAACAATCAAATCGCAAACACACAAAACACAGCTCGTTACCGCCACCAAACACCGAATCAAGCAAAAATGGAAACGCCGGAAACGAGCCGGAACGGAGGGAGCGACGCCAAGAATCACGCCGGCAGAACCTGAGATGAAGGAAGGTCGCTGCGTCGGAAGAGAATCGTGGATGGAGGGATTTCGTAGGGGAGAATCGCGGAGGATGGCCGTGGTCGAGAAGAAAAACATCGCTGGAAAAAGGGTGAGAAACACGCAGGCGGAGGGAGTTTGAATACGAGAGAAAAAGAAAGGCCATTTGAAGCGTATAAAAATCCCAGGTTCTCTCTTCTTAATTACCCTTTATTTCAATTTTTTTATTTTTTTATTTTTATTTTGTTCATTTAATATATATATATATATTATTTGCTATTATGAGAAATTAGATTAAATTGTGGTGGATTGAATTTAGGCCCATTTCTATTTCTACTTTTTTTAATTAATTACATTCTATTTAGTCTTTAAACCTTTAATTTAATTTTTTTTACTAATTAAGATAATTAAACTTTAATTATTAGTCTAAATTTGGTTTAAGCTTTAACTTAGGATTTTCATACGTAGAATTTGCTAAAGTTTAGGTTTTTTCTCTTTTAATTTGTTTTTTTTAATTTATTTTAATAATGGTGTTTGATAATAATGTGTAAGTTCGGTCTCGGTATTGCACCCTCCGTTTTGTGTTTATAACATCCAGGGTGTTAACTTTCTATTTTTTATGATTTTTGTTAGTTACGGTTATTATTAGTAATATGTTTTAATTACTCCTTTTTTAAATATTTCTTTTAATTGTTCTAATTTTTAATTTATATGATATTTAAAATACCAAAACATTTTATTATTATTATTATTATTATTTTTAGCTCTTTTCTTATAAGTTTAATTATTTGTCAAATATTTGAAAAAATAAAAATTGTGTTGTGATTTTTAATTAATTTAAAATTTTTTTAATTTGATCAATTAAATTATTAGTTAATCTTATTAAATATTTATATTTAAATTAATTAATAATTTCTTGCCACCCGATTTTATTTGAGACTTGCTTGCTTCCATGTCTTAAGCTTTTCCTCTCTCTGATTCGATTTTATCACAGTGTTTTTCCGTGATTGTATATTTTATCTGTCACGATGTTTTGCCGTGAATGTCTGTTATTTTATCACGATGTTTTTCCGTGATTGTATTTTTCTCTGTGCCCCATGATGTTTTGCCGTGTATTTTCTCTCTGTTTGTCCACGATGTTTTGCCGTGTATATGTTTTTATCTCACGATGTTTTTCCGTGTATATTTTATCACATGATGTTTTTCCATGTATTCAGTTTCACACACGATGTTCTTCCGGGTATATTTTATCCGTCACAATGCTTTGTTGTGTATTCATTTATTCCGTGATGTTTTGCCACGTATGCATGCTCCCTTAGGATCTCTTAGTTCAAATTTAATTTTCAATTAGGTTTGAAATAAGATAGACATTAGGATATTTAAGCAAGCATGATAACATTAGGGTAGATTTCCCCTCTCGCCGCCGTGCGATTTAAACTTTATCTTTTGTAGTTCGTGCCCCTTAGGAGCGAACTACGACTGCTATGATTTCTCAAGATACCGTTGAGAATACGTAGGCATAAGACTGTAAAGTCTTAGCGAACAACCTTTTCTTTTTTCCATCGTCTCTTTACATCCGACGTTTTCCCGGATATTCGTATTTTCAACCTCTTATTTTTTATCTCTTTCAATCCGACGTTTTCCCAGATATCTGCAACCTTTTCCTTTTTTCATCGTCTATTGTAATCCGATGTTTTCCCAGATATCATATCGTTTCTTTTCAAAACAACTTTCCTTGTGATTTAAATTCAAATTCATATTTGTTATCAAAACTTTCTTCAATTTCTTGAACAACTAACAATACAGCTATGGAAGCTTGCTCACTTGTAAGTTTTTATCAGCTTTCTTTTATCTACTTTTATATATATATAATTGTATTGTGGGAAGCTTGCTCACATGTAAGTCCTTCTTTAATTCTTTTAAATACATGTCAAATATATATAACTGTATTGTGGGAAGCTGCTCACCTGTAAGTCCTTCTTTCATATCCTTTTAAATACTTGTCATATATCAACTATATATATACTTGTATATCTACTTAGAGTTTTCCCCGACAACTAGGTCTAGAACTAGGTAAAGCCAATGTTTGCTCTTTCAACAATCAAAACTAGATCCCCATAGGATTTCCAGATACAGTTTTGCCTTCTTGGGCTTAAACAATATGGAACAAAGAGAAAGGCATTATTCTTCGTGAAACTTTTCTCAGACTGTCGCCCCTGGAAAACTTTCAAATAAATTCTACCCCCCAGAGGTGATCTATTCTCGGTGAATATCATCTTTTGAATTTCTTCAAACCAGCGAACTGTTCACTAAATGATCTATTCTCGGTGAATAGCATTTCTTGAACTTCTCTTTAGTTTGGGACCCACAGGCTTCTTAAGAGCATTCCCCGCCTCCTCTTGGGCGTTGTACAAGGACCCTCGGGCCTCTTAAAGGTTCTCATGCCTCCTCTTGGGCTTAGTACAAGGACCCAACGACCTCTTAAAGGTATAGGAACATAACCTAGTCATCCATTGTTAGAACAGTCTTTTTAATGAGTCTAAACCTCAGACCTGTTAAGGGTTGACCCTCATCCCTTAAAACACCGACCTCCTCTTGGGCATCGTACACAGATAAAACCAGTAGACTTGGACAGTCTCATTTCCTCTTGGATTTCAGAGAACCCTTTTTATCTCCTTAAACACAGGAAAAACCCTTTCCTTTTTTTTTAACATCCGACGCTTTCCCGGATATTACTTTTCTTTACATCCGACGCTTTCCCGGATATTCCTTCTATTTTCATCCGATGTTTTTCCCGGATATTCATATCTCAATCTTTAATCTTTTCACTCTTTCAATCAATTCCCACCAACACCCCATTAGCTTCAATCTTGGGCTTTGAACAAGACACAAATACAACCTTTAGCTTCAATCTTGGGCTTTGAACAAGACACCAGACATCTTTCCTCCGATATAATAGGAGAAATTACGATTGCTCTGATTTCCCTATTTTCTTTAACGGGAATACGTAGGCATAAGATTGCGAAATTTTAGCGAGCACACTAAACAAAAACCTTAGGTCCAGTACCTTACCAAAAACATCGAAAAACCTGAAAACAAAAAAAAAAATATCTTTTCAACATCTCTCAACCTTCCCATAGGAGAAACTTTCCCATTTACAACAGATAAACACCAGTAAGTAGAAAGCTGTAAGGAAAATTGCTAACAACCCATGGATAACCATGTATAGGATGGGTAATTGACAATTCCCCATATTATAACCTGACCCCGAACTCCCCAATCTCTTAGCATTTGTTAAAGAAAACATTTGCGTGCAAGGTTAGTTTGAGATAACTTTCCTTTCCTTTCCAGCTTCATAGGATAAATAAGAAATCAGAAAGTAGCACCCAATCCCATCCGCAGAAGGATGTGGGCGGTCACGAAAATCGCGCTACAGAAAAATGGCGACTCTTCTGGGGATACAAACTAGGATTAGAATTCCTAAGAGGTCTAGGTTGTTAGAAGTTTTTCTATATACTATAATATATATATATATATATATATATATATATCGCTTTTCCTACTTGATATCCGTGTTTATTTTTCTGCTAATGGGACTGCAGGTGATGCCGCATCTGGAAAGTTTGAGTGATACCTAAGATTAGTGATGGCATTAGACAGGTAATCTTACATGGAGTGACTCCTGAATAAGAGACCCCAGTATACCATCGAATCAGTGGAGATACCCTTTGCGGATTCAATGTCTAAACGACTTCAGTTGTTGAAAGCAGATTGTTCGATTGTGGTGTCTATGAAACTGAGGATGTAGTAGGCCGAGACCATGTTACTATTTTGTAGTGCGGAAGCTATCGAAAATAGTTGTCACGCGATATTACCCTAATTTGAGATTACCCTAAGATACTACAGCTCGCTCGGGTGAACCAGCCTGCTGTTGTTATCCCAAGGGGGGTCAATGATTTTGGACAGGTACAAAAATTCACCATAGAAAAACCTTGGGGATGGGTAGAGCCTTGACTTCATGACGCCGAACCTTTGAACCCATGTTTTCCACATGTTTTTGTTTGCTGCATCCATGCATTGCATTTGCATCCCTTGCATATTTCATACATACGTCCGGGTCATCGTCAATTCATTCCAACCTTCTGTCTTTCAGTAAGCCATCAAATTAATTCCTCATCACCGATACGAGACTAGAACTAACGTCAGGTGCAAAATGTCAGAACAAGAAGTGCACAATGCAGAGATTAGGATGGAAATAGACGATATGAAGTCAAGCATGACTAATTTAACGAAAATGCTTCAGGTCCTAATTGCCAAAGGAGAGCCACCTTAGAGGACTGTCATCTAAGAAATCACGAGTGCTGCTATTGAGCCTCAGCCTGTTCAGATGCCACCATCTACATGACCGGAATTTGGATTACCTCACGATTTCATTCCACAACAGGTCACTACCACTTTCGTCAGTCAAACTCCAGGACCAGAGTTTCAAGTCCCTATTGTCTCAGAACCTATGCCTCTTGTACGGACTGCCAGAATTTCCTTTGAGAATCCTAACTTTGATTACAATGCTAGTGCTCAAAGTGAGGACAATGTGGACATTGAGCCTAAAGATGCCAATGAACAATATCAAACTTTGGAGAAAAGGCTCAGAGCCGCAGAAGGAAATGACTTCTTCAATGTTGATGCAGACAACATGTGTCTTGTGTCTAACCTCGTCATGCCAGCCAAATTTAAGACCCCTGAGTTTATAAAGTACAAAGGCGACTCCTTCCCAAAAGCTCATTTGGTTATGTACTTTCGTAAGATGGCTGCCTACACCAAAAACCAGAAGTTGCTCATCCACTGCTTCCAAGACAGTTTAAGTGGAGTTTCACTCAAGTGGTACATGAACCTTGAACGAAGCAACATTCATTGCTTTCAGGATCTTATCAATGCTTTTATGAATCATTACAAGTACAACATGGACATGACTCCAAACTGTCGTCAACTCCAGAACATGACTCAGAACAAGAAAGAATCTTTCAAAGAGTATGCTCAATGGTGGAGAGAGTTAGCTTCTCAGGTCGAACCCCATTTGGCTGAGAAAGAGCTTACCGGAATATTCTTAGACATTTTGTCTCCCATCTTTTGGGAAAAGATGATTAGCAGTGTTTCATCAAACTTGACAGACTTGGTCATCATTGGCCAGAGACTTGAAGAAGGCATCAAGAATGGAAAGGTCTCTAAAACTGCTAAATCATCTAACGCTGTAAAGAAACCCTATGGGAACTTCCAAAAGAAGAGGGAAGATCAGACTAATTCTGTCTTGGTTGAGGATAGAAAACCTCATTACAAACCTCAGCAGCCTAATCGAGCTCATATTGCTGCTATCACTCCTCTGTTGGCTGCTCGACCAGCTCAAGTTCCTCAACATCCGGTTGTTGGACAAAACCAGAACTACAATAGGACTCTCTTTGATCCTATTCCTATGACGTACACTGAACTATACCCTATTTTGGTTCAGAAAGGAGCGATTACTACTAAGGCAGCACCTCTTCCTCCAAATCCACTTCCACCTGGATTCAGATCTGACCTTCATTGCGCATTCCATGAGGGAGCTGCGGGCCACGATTTAGAAAGATGTTATGCACTAAAGACTAGAGTGCGGGATCTGATCAGGGACAACCTCCTCAGCTTTCGTGACACCGATCCTAATGTCCAGCGCAATCCTCTGCCTGAACATAAGAACTGAAACTTCAATCAACTTCAGCTCAGTTACTTCCCAAAGACAAGACAGCTCATCCTTGTGTTTGATTAGTCACTGACCTTGTTTCTGTCTATTTTGAATTTTCCTTGTTTGTATCATATTTATTTGCTTTCAAACTTGTTTATCTTTAAATGTTAGTTTTAATGAAATGAGCATGTATAGTATTTTGATTCAAATCATCTGTTTATTTGCATCTTTATGCTTTCTTTTTCAAAAAAACAAAAACTTTCAAAAGAAAAATACACATCTTTTTCAAATTTTTGACTATGCAAATATTTATGGGAGGATGACGAAAACGTAATACCCATAATTGTTGTCGGTACGCTTTCGAATAAACTTTGCTGACTATGTAAGGCATTTTTTCAATTCCCAAACACTGGAGATATAAGGAAGATAATCCCTCGTTAACCCCTTTGAGCCTTAAAGTATGAGTTTCTTTCTTTATAAAAAACCCGCAATTTTAACCAAGGGCATGGTAGTTCTCAGTTTAATTTAGGTTGTGTATTCAAGTTCAAAAAGTTTACATACAACAAGCAGATGCTGAAAACGTCTTTCAAATCAAAAGCCAATAATGGTCCGTCGTAATCATCAAATCAAGCAGTCACTTTCTTTCTAAGAAGAAATCAAAAATAAAAAAGCCCGCTAAGTCAAAAAGCTTAGGCAAAAACTAGGGCATTCCGCTGACTATAAATTAAAAAAAAAATAGGTCAGGCAAAAGTTAGGGATAATACAGAGAAGTGGTCCTTAAATCCTCGGTCTTCAAAAAATCCACAAAGACGAAAAACAACTAAACGTTGTAGAGAAGCAGTGGCTGCCGTCTCAATACTTTTGGACCATCGTCATCACTATCATTAGTACAATTCCGAAACCTGAATGCACAATTTAAGTTTAACTGAGCATAGGACTGGAGAACATCACGAAGTTGGGGTGGGCACAAACAAATTTTGAGCCTTTATCTTTCTTTCATAAACCGTGAACCAGACCACGTTATAACCCTTAAAAGACCTAATTGAAGCAAGGTTATTTTGAAAGTGTACTACAGCAAGGTTGCGTAAACTGACTCCAAACTCATTTTTTGCAAATTATTTGTTTTGGTATCATACCTCTGTTTTACTTTTCATTCAAAATGTTTTAAACCACCGTGTTTTTAACCAGTAATCCATATTATTGTGCTTTTTCTAAAACAATGATTTTGTTTTCAAAATTTTTGCATGAACTTTGCATTAAATTTGCCATGTTTAAATAAACATTTTTGATTGCAAACTAGCTTTTCTCTCAAGGAATTTTCAAAACGGTTTAGAAACTTGGTTAGTGATCCTATCAGGGGCAAGTTCTTTCCAGGGCCTGTTAAGAATCAGTTCAGGATTTGTTCAGTGCAAGTCCTTCTCAGAATTGGTTTATTCAGAAAGAATTTCAAGACTCATTACTGGGGCAAGCCTCCCTAGTATACAGCATACAGTCATTATCATTCAAGCTGAAGCAATTATCAGTTCATATACAACAGTCAGCGAGTCTGGGGAAATTTATTTGGAAAAATCCCCAAGCAAGCTATCCAGCCTTCCTCCAAGGATTATAAACTTGATACAGTTTATCAGTATGACAAAGAGGTGTTTAACAAACAGCATTTTCAGTCCTTAAGCAGTGGCAGTGATCTCTGTGTTGATGAATCAGTTTTGTCTGTCACTCCCCAAAAGAGTATAAACTTGTTGATTTCCACTCCCCAAAAGAGTATAAACTTGTTGGTTGTCACTCCTCAAAGAGTCTAAACTTGTTGTCAGCATTTTCATTTGCATTACATACATTTAATCATACATTATAACATTTTCATATACTATGCATTCAAGAGTGTTTTAATCCTCATTTACATTCATCAGTGGTCATGTTATTATCAACATCTTACCTTTCTACAAAGTCCAACTTATCTGGCACCTATACTTTTATGTCTTATCTGATGTTCTTCCAGATATAACTTTGTTTCTATCCGATGTTCTTCCAGATATGTCTATCTGTTCTGATGCTTTTTAGAATTTTTCCCTGTGTCTATCCGTTGTTCTTTCGGATATATCTTTTGGTTTTGAAGTTTTTTCCAAAACTCGTTCTGATGTTTTTCCAGAACTCTTTTTGTCTCTCTGATGCTCTCCCAGATATGACTTTCCTCATCTGATGCTTTTCCAGATGTAACTTTTGTTCTGATGTGCTTATTTGATGCTTTTCCGGATATGTCCATCATTCGGCCAGTCTTCTAAATTTTTTTCTGCACATTTAACACTTTTCTAAATGTTTCAGATTTACCCTCAAAGTTATTTTTAATACATTCAACGCTTTTCTGGATGTCATTAATATATCTTCAAGTTTGGTTAACAACTCGGTCCAATGCTTTTCTGGATGCCTTCGAGTTTGTTTCTCATTCATCCAACGTTTTTCTGGATGTGCCTGATTTATTTTCCATACTTCATTCGATGCTCTCTTGAATGTCTCTGATTGATTTTTTGATATCTCTAAATGTTTACTATTTTTCCAGATTCCATTCAATGCTCTTCTGAATGTCTCTGATAACCATGTCCGCTTATGTTCCAAAGTTTCATTCAACGTTCTCCTAAATGTCCTTTACGGTTGTCACTGTTCTTTTCTAGGGTTTTTCAATACATGTCTGAAAATCTCTGATGACTGTAACCTTTCTCCTAGTAAAGTTGCTTTCGCTTTTTGGATGTTCCCTTGTATTTCACAGTAAAATTAAACTGCTTTCTCAGAAGTCTCTAACATGTCCTCGAATCTGGTCTCATTCCACACCTAATTCTTTTCTAGATGCTTTTGATATATTTTCCAGAGTACGATACTGTTTTCGCATCTGATGCTTTTCCGGATGTTTGAATCTCTATTCCAGGGTTTATCCCTCTCTTTCCAAATACTACTGAATACTCTTTGTCACCTCGACAAATTTCCACAATATCTTACATCCCCAAGAAAATTCTGTTGGTCTGCCTCCTGTGGCATCATTCCCCACAGTGTTCAAAAGTCTTTCATTCATCACATATCATTTCATCTGCATTTACGGTCAAAATTCTAGGTACTCTGATATTTAATCCTCTTATACCTCGAATGTCTAAAACTTTTTGCTATTCATACCTTCAGGTCTAAGAAAATTAAATAGGGGCATCTGTCATACCCTAAATTTTGACCAAGCATTTTTATTTTTTCTCATTTCATCTGTCTATATTTTCATGCTGTATCGTTTGCATATAATATCATATATTTTTTTCATGAATATTTTTTGAATTATCAGCCGAAATTGGCGTGTTAAATTTTCAGGTATTTTTGGTCAAACTAAAAAGTCAACAGTGCAAAAAAGTCGGTATCCGGGCAATTTTTAAAATCGCACTTTCAGACATCATTTTTTATTTATTTTTTGCGTACTTTAACCCGGTGTGCTTATTTTAATTTTTTGACTTTCCGGTCATCATATTTCTGATCCGTCCGAGCCTTTTTAGCGGGTAAAATCAATTTCAAAATTTGACAAAACACTGTTTTTTTCAATACGTATATTTTACACTGATCATTTTGGTGCATTCATTTTCATTTTTTTAAGCACTTCGATACTCGACTGTATATCCATTTTGTTGTCATTTTATTTTTATAGTCATTTAATTCAATTTAGATTTTGAGTTTATTTAATTTAATTTTTATTTTAACTAATTATTTATATCTTTTTATTTTATTTTTTATAGTATATAAAGGTATTTGTGTTTCTAAAATTTGTTTATTAAGTTTTGTCAAGGTAAGCTAGCACTATTATAATTGTATTTATATGCATTACTTCATGTACTCTCTCTGCGTAGAACAAAAGCAACAAATATATTCCTTCAAAGAGGCTAGTAAAGAATTCAAAGATGCTTGTAGGAACTTCAAAAATACTTGCAAGATGCTTGTTATACGTCACTTTTTTTTCACAAGCATACATCGTTCACCATACATCATGCTTATGTCTTTTACTTCTTCTCCAAACATTTTTCTACTATAAATAGAGGCACCCTAAGTTCATTCAATTCACACCAAAAATAATTTCTCTAAGTTTGTTTTCTCTCTTCTCACTCACATATACTACACTTTATAGTTTTTCTGCAGAATTTTGTTCACAAATAATCACTCACACACATACATATTATACCCCTCTTGTTTTCTCTGTAAAAAAACACAACAACAATAATTTCAATCACCTACAACATCAACACTTCTTCAATAATTCAGCTACAATTTCATTCAACATACAAAATAATTTCTCTAACAACTGCAGCATGAAGCAGAACAAGAACGCAACGTAGCTGCAAATCCCAGCCGCACGCATCCACAAAAAATGCCGCGCCGAAGACGAATGAAGCTGAGACCCACAAACAATTAAGCCAATTCAGCGTCTACAAATTACAGCAGAAACAAACTAATAATTACACCTATAAATTCCGCAATTACCGACGAAACCGTAATCCAACAATTCCAACAATCTAAATCAAATCCCAGCAAATCAGAACAGGGGAAGAAGTAAGGAACTTACCACAGTGAAGCAAAACAAGAAGAAGCAATTCGACACAACAATCAAATCGCAAACACACAGAACACAGCTTGTTACCGCCACCAAACACCGAATCGAGCAAAAACGGAGACGCCGGAAACGAGCCGGAACGGAGGGAGCGACGCCAGACATCGCGCCGGCAGAACCTGAGACGGAGGAAGGTCGCTGCTTCGGAAGAGAATCGCGGATGGAGGGATTTCGTAGGGGAGAATCGCGGAGGATGGCCGTGGTCGAGAAGAAAAACATCGCTGGAAAAAGGGTGAGAAACACGCAGGCGGAGGGCGTTTGAATACGAGAGAAAAAGAAAGACCATTTGAAGCGTATAAAAATCCCAGATTCTCTCTTCTTAATTACCCTTTATTTTAATTTATTAATTTTTTATTTTTATTTTGTTCATTTAATATATATATATATATATATATATATATATATATATATAGAGAGAGAGAGAGAGAGAGAGAGAGAATTATGCTAATGCACACCCACGTAGGTGTGCATTAACAACATACACCTTAGTGTATTTTTGTGTGAGGCCCACCAATTTTGGGTGGGACCCACATTAAAAAGATGAAAAAAAAATAAATGTAGTATATTTTTGTGTGGGGTCCACCAATTTTAAGTCATGTTAGCATTTTCCATATATATATATATATATATTATTTGCTATTATGAGAAATTAGATTAAATTGTGGTGGATTGAATTTAGGCCCATTTCTATTTCTACTTTTTTAAATTAATTACATTCTATTTAGTCTTTAAACCTTTAATTTAATCTTTTTTTACTAATTAAGATAATTAAATTTTAATTATTAGTATAAATTTGATTTAAGCTTTAACTTAGGATTTTCATATGTAGAATTTGCTAAAGATTAGATTTTTTCTCTTTTAATTTATTTTCTTTTTGGCTTAAATGCATTTTTGGTCCCCCTAGTTTGGGGTTTTAACACTTTTGATCCCCTATTACAAAACTTGTGTTTTTGGTCCCTTTAGTTTGATGCGCCTTGCATTTTGTTGGTCCCCTTCCAAATATGATGATCTGGCTTTAAATTGGCTGATGTGGCTGGTTTAATGATATGCCATGTCATTTAAAATTTATTTGTTACTAATTATAATTGTCAAAAACTAATTAAATGACTAATTACCTCCTAGATGATTAAAAACCTAATTTGGTGTAATGCAGACAAGTTAAATTACAATGTAGTAATTATTACAAAGAATGCAGCCTGCTGTCATATATTTGGTTTGTGTAATGCTACTGTCAAAATGCATACATTATAAGGTTTGTGTTGTGGAATACTATTTGGTTGGGTTAGTGCACATGCTACTGTCATATATTTGGTTTACAACATTAGAAGCTGCATAAATTACAACATAAATTACAACCAGAATTAGTGCACATGCTCATATATGTGGAATACTATTTAAGCTGCATAAATTACAACATAAACTACAACCAGAATTAGTGCACATGCTCATATATGTGGAATACTATTTAAACTGCATAAATTACAACCAGAATTCTCAACATTGCAATTCATTTCATTTCAACAATCAACACACATTACATCTCAAAATTCTCAACCTTGCATTTCATTACATCTCAACCAACCAAAATACAATTACATTTCTACCTAATCTACTTCATCATTGTTGTTCCAACAAAGGCAAAAAAAACTACAAATAACAACATCCAGTTAATCTTCAATTGTTTCTTCATGATCTTCATCTTCATCCTCAATTCCTCCTCCTTTGCTTTGTGTGTGTTAACAATGTCCTTCTCCTCATTCAACTTCATTAACAGTGATGATATTATCTCTTTTGCCCTAGGAGGCATTTCTTCATCCAACCAAACAAAGTGAGAACATTTCTTGTATCCTTGTACTTTATACAGCCCACATCTATAGAAACGACGACCCGGGTTCGCATCCGTCCATGCCATCATCAACGGAGCATCAAGTCCACACTTGCAGACATGCCTTGAACGAATTGATGACCTACTTCCGTGGCTACATCCAGATTCACATTCACGAGGCATAGAAACGAAGACTACCAAGCTGGTTTGTTGGAAAGTGAAGAAGAAGATGGTGAACTGAGAAGAATATGATGAACTGAGAAGAACATGCGTAGTGAGAAGAAAGAGGAACATAAATCCCTAATTTATAAATAATCTTCATAACATAATTAGGTTTTTAATCATCTAGGAGGTAATTAGTCATTTAATTAGTTTTTGGCAATTATAATTAGTAACAAATAACATTTAAATGACATGGCATATCATTAAACCAACCACATCAGCCAATTTAAAGCCAGATCATCATATTTGGAAGGGGGACCAACAAAATGCAAGGCGCATCAAACTAAAGGGACCAAAAACACAGGTTTTGTAAGGGGGATCAAAAGTGTTAAAACCCCAAACTAGGGGGACCAAAAGTGCATTTAAGCCTTTCTTTTTTTTATATATTTTAATAATGGTGTTTGATAATAATGTGTAAGTTGGGTCTGGGTATTGCACCCTCCGTTTTGTGTTTATAACACCCAGGGTGTTAACTTTCTATTTTTTATGATTTTTGTTAGTTACGGTTATTATTAGTAATATGTTTTAATTACTCCTTTTTTAAATATTTCTTTTAATTGTTCTAATTTTTAATTTATAAGATATTTAAAATACCAAAACATTTTTTATTATTATTATTTTAGCTCTTTTCTTATAAGTTTAATTATTTGTCAAATATTTGAAAAAATAAAAATTGTGTTGTGATTATTAATTAATTTAAATATTTTTTAATTTGATTAATTAAGTTATTAGTTAATTATATTAAATATTTATATTTAAATTAATTAATAATTTCTTGCCACCCGATTTTATTTAAGACTTGCTTGCTTCCATGTCTTAAGCTCTCCCTCTCTCTGATTCGATTTTATCACGATGTTTTTCCGTGATTGTATATTTTATTTGTCACGATGTTTTGCCGTGAATGTCTGTTATTTTATCACGATGTTTTTCCGTGATTGTATTTTTCTCTGTGCCCCACGATGTTTTGCCGTGTATTTTCTCTCTGTTTGTCCACTATGTTTTGCCGTGTATATGTTTTTATCTCACGATGCTTTTCCGTGTATATTTTATCACATGATGTTTTTCCATGTATTCAGTTTCACACACACGATGTTCTTTCGGGTATATTTTATCTGCCACAATGCTTTGCTGTGTATTCATTTATTCCGTGATGTTTTGCCACGTATGCATGCTCCCTTAGGATCTCTTAGTTCAAATTTAATTTTCGATTAGGTTTGAAATAAGATAGACATTAGGATATTTAACCAAGCATGATAACATTAGGGTAGATTTCCCCTCTCGCCGCTGTGCGATTTAAACTTTATCTTTTGTAGTTCGTGCCCCTTAGGGGCGAACTACGACTGCTCTGATTTCTCAAGATACCGTTGAGAATACGTAGGCATGAGACTGCAAAGTCTTAGCGAACAACCTTTTCTTTTTTCCATCATCTCTTTACATCCGACGTTTTCCTGGATATTCATATTTTCAACCTCTTATTTTTTATCTCTTTCAATCCGATGTTTTCCCGAATATCTGCAACCTTTTCCTTTTTTCATCGTCTATTGCAATCCGATGTTTTCCCGGATATTCATATCGTTTCTTTTCAAAACAACTTTCCTTGTGATTTAAATTCAAATTCATATTTGTTATCAAAACTTTCTTCAATTTCTTGAACAACTAACAATACAACTATGGAAGCTTGCTCACCTGTAAGTTTTTATCAGCTTTCTTTTATCTGCTTTTATATATATAATTGTATTGTGGGAAGCTTGCTCACCTGTTAGTCCTTCTTTCATTCTTTTAAATACATGTCAAATATATATAACTGTATTGTGGGAAGCTGCTCATCTGTAAGCCCTTCTTTCATATCCTTTTAAATACTTGTCATATATCAAATGTATATATACTTGTATATCTACTTAGAGTTTTCCCCGGCAACTAGGTCTAGAACTAGGTAAAGCCAATGTTTGCTCTTTCAACAGTCAAAACTAGATCCCCATAGGATTTCCAGATACAGACTTGCCTTCTCTTGGGCTTAAACAATATGGAACAAAGAGAAAGGCATTATTCTTCGTGAAACTTTTCTCAGACTGTCACCCCTAGAAAACTGTCAAAGAAATTCTACCCCCCATAGGTGATCTATTCTCGGTGAATAGCATCTTTTGAATTTCTTGAAACCTCCGAACTGTTCATTAAATGATCTATTCTCGATGAATAGCATTTCTTGAACTTCTCTTTGGTTTGGGACCCACGGGCTTCTTAAGAGCATTCCCCGCCTCCTCTTGGCAGGCCTCTTAAAGGTTCTCATGCCTCCTCTTGGGCTTAGTACAAGGACCCGACGACCTCTTAAAGGTATAGGAACAGAACCTAGTCATCCTTTGTTAGAGCAGTCTTTCTAATGAGTCTAAACCTTAGACCTTTTAAGGGTTGACCCTCATCCCTTAAAACACCGGCCTCCTCTTGGGCATCGTACACAGATAAACCAGTAGACTTGGACAGTCTCATTTCCTCTTGGATTTCAAAGAAAACTTTTTATCTCCTTAAACACAGAAAAAACCCTTTCCTCTTTTTTTTAACATCCGACGCTTTCCTGGATATTACTTTTCTTTACATCCGACGCTTTCCCGGATATTCCTTCTATTTTCATCCGATGTTTTTCCCGGATATTCATATCTCAATCTTTAATCTTTTCACTCTTTCAATCAATTCCCACCAACACCCAGTTAGCTTCAATCTTGGGCTTTGAACAAGACACAAATACAACCTTTAGCTTCAATCTTGGGCTTTGAACAAGACACCAGACATCTTTCCTCCCATATAATAGGAGGAACTACGATTGCTCTGATTTCCCTGTTTTCTTTAACGGGAATACGTAGGCATAAGATTGCGAAATCTTAGCGAGCACACTAAACAAAAACCTTAGGTCTAGTACCTTACCAAAAACATCGAAAAACCCGAAAACAAAAAAAAAATATCTTTTCAACATCTCTCAACCTTCCCAAAGGAGAAACTTTCCCATTTACAACAGATAACCACCAGTAAGTAGAAAGCAGTAAGGAAAATTGCTAACAACCCATGGATAACCATGTATAGGATGGGTAATTGATAATTCCCAATTGTATAACCTGACCCCGAACTCCCCAATCTCTTAGCATTTATTAAAGAAAACATTTGCGTGCAAGGTTAATTTGAGATAACTTCCCTTTCCTTTCCATCTTCATAGGATAAATAAGAAATCAGAAAGTAGCACCCAATCCCATCCGCAGACGGATGTGGGCGGTCACGAAAACCGCGCTACAGCTTGTTCCTTCCAACTGAGAGTAGTCCAGTCTCCTTGCTTCACAAGAGATTTTCACTATAACCAAATCATGATTACAATTGCTTATGCATTCTGCATAAGACTTTTACAATGCTCAGACCCTAAGTCCGAGACTTTTTGCTTAAACCCTTAAGGTTCAAGATTTCCTTGCTCAAGTCCTACAGACCCAAGATTTCCTTGCTTAGACCCTCAGCCTAAAACTTTCCTGCTCAAGTCCTTCAGACCCGAGACTTCCTGCTCAAGCCACTCTGGCCCAAGACTTCTGCTTAAACCCCTCAGGTTCAAGACTTCCTTCTTAAACCCCTCAAGCTTATTAAGACTTCTGCTCAGACCCTCGATCCGAGACTTCCTTGCTCAGGTTCGACGAACCTAAGACTTCTGCTCAATCAATCCACTTGATTAAGACTTTTAATGCTCTAGCACATAGCAGGAGACTTGCATGGCTCAAGCATCTTGGCGAGAGACTTGAATTTTCTCAATCAGTCCACTTGATTAAGACTTTCAATGCACTAGCACATAGCAGGAGACTTACATGGCTCAAGCATCTTGGCGAGAGACTTTGATCTAAACTGCTAAACCACATGTTCAGCAGAATAGAGAACAAGGTGTACTTGATACAAATATCAGAGGTACAGGGAAATCACCATAGAAAAGACCTAAAGCTCTTAAGATTTCTAAGATATTCAATGTGTGAGAAATCTTAAGGCTTTTACAATTTCAACCTACAACAGAAATTCTACATAACCATTTGTGTTGATAATTGCTGATCTTGTTACTCCTACATCAGGTTGATCCTTGTTAAAGATTTAGTTTGAACCTTCAGCTACTTATATAGTAATACTTTTTTTCAAGGGTATTCTACAGACCTTCACAAACCCTTTATCAAGTCCAATGAATTAAAAATAGGGTTAATACCTATTTTCCCCCCTGCCATATAGGCGTGTTTTGAAAAACCCCCCTGCGAAAAAAAAAGTTGCAAGACTGACCTTAACAAATTTTAAAAGTTTTGATTTAAACCTTTGTCAGGCCACATCATCAAAAATGCTTATGTGGCAATCATTTTTTTAATTTTTTAATAAAAAAAAATTCCACATCATTAAAAGACTTTGTGAAATTACTCTTATACCCCCACTTTTTAATTTTTTTTTATTTAGTTTTTCTTTTATTTAATATTTTTAGAATTTATTTAATTTATAATTTTTTTATTTATTTAATTATTTTTCGTATTAATTTTATTTATTTAGAATTTATTTAATTTATAATTTTTTTATTTAGTTTATCAAAATATTAAAATTGGGCCTAAACCCATTTTTATTTCAAGACAAACACATGTTACAAGCCCATTCTCAATGCATTGACATATATGAATGATTGGTATATAAACACTTGTTTTTCTTATATGCAAACCGATGTGGGACTTCTGTCATTCAACACCAAATGCTTCTCATAGTTTGCTTTTGTTGAAAAGGTGTTTTTGGGTTATCAATACAATTCTAGTAGATAGCATATCATATCTAATGATTAAGCTCATCTTCCTTTGTGAGAGCCTTTTCAAAGTTTTCTCCCCTTTTTCAATTCGTTCTTCCTCTCTTTACAGAACTTGTTTCTTCCACTTTTTTTAAACGAAATTTCAACTTGTCTTTCCCATTTCAAAATTGTCTTGGTGTATGTTACAGGTTTCATAGCAGAGTTTCGGGATTGTTATCATTGAATGGTTGTTGTCGCTGGTTGCAGCAAGTTGCAGGCTTGGTGAGGTCAATTGGCGATGATGTGTTGCTGTTGGTTTGGCAGGTGGTTGGAGATTGTGCAAACGTATTGTTGCTGTAGGAAGTACCGTTTGCAAGTTGTTTTGGTAGCATGGAGTGATGTCGTAGATGGTACAATTGGTTTTGGATTTAGTTTGTGGCTTTTGTGGGGTAGGCTTAACAAGATGGTTTTGCTGAAGATTGCAGCAGGAAATTTGTCTGGTTTTGACAATTTGTGTGAGGAATTGTTGAATGACAATTATGCAGGAAGATTGCAGCAGGAAATTTGTCTGGTTTTGGGTTAAGTCAATTATGCAGACCCTGGCTTAAGTCCATTGGCTTGAGTTAATCTTCTTATTATAAAGCTAGTGGTATTGAAACTTGTTGAAATTATGCAGACCCTGTTACTCTGATTGTGTTAGTTGTTGAAAGAATTTATTGTCAATGTGTCATATTTAGAGGTTAGCACTAATAATATTAGGATGGGGGTTGCTATGTCTTGAGGATATAGTCTGAATTAGTGCAGTTAAAGTGTTCATTGAGTTCACTTAGTGGACAATGAATGTTACTCTTAGAGATTGTGAGTTATAGTTAGTGAATCGATTTATTGGTTAATTGGAAATGAATTAGTGTAGTACTGCCACGAAACTCGAGTTGTTATGGAAATTGCTTGACATGTATGTTATTTATGAACTTTTTATTAACTACCAAATCCTTATGACTTTGAACAGAGGCGTGGGATTTCCAAAATTCATAGAGTCCTGCTTGCTTTAACAACAGTCCTACATATAGTTAGAAAAAGGAAGATGAGCTTAATCATTAGATATGATATGCTATCTATTAGAATTGTATTGATAACCCAAAAACACCTTTTCAACAAAAGCAAACTATGAGAAGCATTTGATGTTGAATGATAGAAGTCCCACATCGGTTTGCATATAAGAAAAACAAGTGTTTATATACCAATCATTCATATATGTCAATGCATTGAAAATGGGCTTGTAACATGTGTTTGTCTTGAAATAAAAATGGGCTTAGGCCCAACTTTAATGTTTTGATAAACTAAATAAAAAAATTATAAATTAAATAAATTCTAAATAAATAAAATTAATACGAAAAATAATTAAATAAATAAAAAAATTATAAATTAAATAAATTCTAAAAATATTAAATAAAAGAAAAACTAAATAAAAAAAAATTAAAAAGTGGGGGTATAAGAGTAATTTCACAAAGTCTTTTAATGATGTGGAATTTTTTTTTATTAAAAAATTAAAAAAATGATTGCCACATAAGCATTTTTGATGATGTGGCCTGACAAAGGTTTAAATCAAAACTTTTAAAATTTGTTAAGGTCAGTCTTACAACTTTTTTTTTCGCAGGGGTTTTTTTCAAAACACGCCTATATGGTAGGGGGAAAATAGGTATTAACCCTTAAAAATATATTTAACTTTTCCATCATTTAAATTCAGCAGAATCACCCTTTGAATATGATAGGAAAAACAATGTAATATTTTTCATGTGGCACTTGATTCCTTCTTGAAAGAAAGTCTTTAACAAACATACTTTTTTCACTAGATCATTATCTGCACCACTGTTAAGTGTTATGTACAGACCATGGATTAAATCAGCATCTTATGATTACTTAAGAGTTAAGTTGTTAAACCAAGAAGTGGAATTGACAAATGAGGCTTTGGAATAACATAGGAAGGAATGGAGGAACACTGGTTCCACTATAATGACCGATGGATGGAATGATCGGAAGAGGAGGGTAATTTTGAATTTCTTGGTTAATAGTCCAAAGGGTACTTTATTTTTGAAGTTTGTTGATGCATCCAACATATGCTAAACAACCAACAAAATCTTTGAGACGATAGATGTTGTTGTTGAAGAAGTTGGAGAAGATAATGTCGTTCAGGTCGTGATACATAATGCAGCAAACTACAAGGCTGCAAGTGAGGTGCTGATGTGAAAGAGAGAAAAATTGTATTAAAAACCTTGTGTCGCACACTGTCTTGATTTGATGCTTAGATACTTGGTGAAGAAGATAGAGGTTCATGAAGAGATGATTTCAAAGGGTAAAAAAAAGTCAACTTTTATTTATTCAAGAATTTCTCTCATTTCTATTTTGTATCATTACACAAAAAACAAAATATTTGGTGAGGTCGGGTGTAACACCCTGGTTTTTTATTCGTCATTTATTTTATTATTTATTTGATTTAATTGATTAAATTATTTAAATAATTATTTTGTTTGAATTATGACATGTTGGCCGGTGTCGGCATTTGTGGTGTTTTGTGTTAATTTAATTAGTTTGGTGGGAAATAGTTAACTAAATAATTAGAAATTGGTAAAATATGAGGAATTGAGCCAACTTTGTGAATTGAGGAAGTTGGGTGGTTAGTGGAAGCTTGTGTTGAGTTGGTCAAAATTGAAATTAGGAGAAATTAATTGGAATAATATATATATATATATATATATATATATATATATATTCTAAATGCCAGAAAAAATTAGGTTTATGGAACTTTTCTATCAGTACGTGAAAACAATAGACTTTGAGAAAAGAGCATTGGAATGGAGAGTTAGGGCTTGAGAGAAAGGATCATTGGGAGCTTACTTTTATTATTTTTGTTGGAATTACAAGGTAAGGGGGATTATTCATCTAAGGGTGCTTATATCATGAAAGGGTGGGGATGTTTCCCTTAACCTCCAATAGGATTTTTTTTTATTTCTATTGCTTGATGATAAGTATGATAGATGCATGTTGATAATTATGTTTTGTCATGGATTGATGTGAGGAATTCTGTTTTACTGTTATGTTGTTGTGTATCTATGAACCAATTGATTGTATGACGATACTATGTTGCAATTGGAGATTTTTGGGTATTATCATCATTGAGTAATTTATGATAAAAACAATTAATCATTGTAATTCTAGGGATATTTGATGTATTATTCATAATAGGATGTGAACTGGTGGTGCTTTGATTGATATAATTGGTACTAGTATGAGTTGTAAGGACTGTGGGATGAAGAAGACGAGCGTTGTACATGAAACTGGAATTTCTTGAAAATTTCATGATGTCAATCGATTACATCTTAAAGAAACCGTCTGCATGCCTTTACTTTTAGAAATTTTGCATATGACAACCGACTATCATTGTGGAGCAACTGATTGTATGTGTTTGTTTTTGGAAAACAAATTAATGACAATCGATTGTTGGAATGAACTAGCCGATTGTTTGGCTTCTAAATGCATGTTTTGAAAAGTCTGTAAGTAAATAGCCTTGATGACAATCGATTGTCACCCTAACATAATCGATTGTGGCTGTTTGAATTTTGAAAAAATTTCTAAGTTAAACATGTCTTATTCCTCGACGATTTTGGCTGTAACTTTTATTATGTAAGTCGAAATGAGGTGCCATTTGAAGCGCTAGAGATTTTATGCGTAGAGTTACGTAGTGGTAGTGTTTTGGTGAAATAATTTTATTATGTGACTGTATTATCATTGTGTGGATGTATATTGTGAATCATGTGTATAATTGAGTGATAATTGTACATGACTTTGGTGATTGATGAAGCGAGTAGTTCGGGGTGAGAACTAATCGTGTTGTGTTGAGTGCATATGTAGTCCTTACCATGTTTTTTTGTGTATGGATGTTTACAGTCAGAGTGGTGTTGTAGTCCTTACCATGTTGTTGTATGGATGTTTACAGTCAAAGTGGGGCTATATATCTGAATTTTTCAATCAAATCAAATTCTTTAACCATCAATGCCGATACGTGCAATGACTTCCTACTTAAAGCTTATGCTACCACGTTGGATTTATCAGGATGGTAACTCAAACCAAAATCATAATCTTTCAAAAGTTCAAGCCATCTTCTATGTCTCATATTCAGTTCCTTCTGATTGAATAAATACTTCAAACTCTTATGATCACTGAACACTTCAAATCTAGAGCCAAACAGGTAATGTCTCTAAAATTTAAGCACGAACACCACTGTTGCTAACTCCAAATCATGGGTAGGATAATTCCTCTCATAAACCTTTAATTGTCTAGATGCATAAGCTACAACCTGACGATTCTGCTTAAGCACGCTACTTAAACCCATCTTTGACGCATCACAATAAACCACAAAGGACTCGCTTGGGCTCAGAAAAATCAAAACTGGCACAGTCGTCAATTTCTTCTTGAGCTCTTGAAAACTCTCTTTAAATTGAACATCCCACACATAAGTTTAACCCTTCCGAGTAAACCGAGTCAAAGGAAAAGCTAACTTCCAAAATCCTCTATAAACCTTCTATAATAACCAACCCAACCATGAAAACTTATGATCTCAGTAACTGACTTCAGAGTCTCCCACTGCAACACAGCGTCAACCTTCGATGGATAAACTACCATACTACCACTAGAAATCACATGACCAAGAAAAATAGCTTCTTTCAACCAGAACTCACACTTGGACAACTATGCACACAACTTCTTCTCTTGTAAAGTCTGTAGCACAACTCTCAAATGCTCTACTTGATCTTCATCTGTCTTGGAATACACTAAAATATCGTCGATGAACACAACCACAAACTGTTTCAAGTAAGGATTGGAGAATCTATTCATATACTCCATGAATCCACCTGGTGCGTTAGACACACTGAACAATGTCACTGAATACTTGTAGTTACCATATCGAGTTCTAAATGCAGTCTTCGAAATATCTTCTGGCTTCACACAAATCTGATGATAACCCGATCACAAATCATTCTTACTAAACACGTAAGTACTAACTAACTGATCCATCTGATCATCGATTATCGGAAGAGGATGAAGGTTGAGAAACACAAGAAAATGGGGTTTGAATTGGGTTTCACATTTCTTCCCCATTTGCGGAATTTAAACTAATGGCGTTAACATGTAAATAAGAATAAATGAACACAATTATTTTTATCCTGGTTCATTGTTAACAAAGTTACTCCAGTCCACCCCTTGAGGTGATTTCGCCTTATCACAAGGACTTAATATACTAATTAATAAAATGATTACAACCACAATGTATACCTTCCATTGCCTTCTTGAGAATCCTGGCTTTCATTTGCCTCTCAAGGAATCAACCTCCAAGCCGTTCAACAACAACCTGGACATCTCAAGAATCCTGGTCTTCACTCGACCGCTCAAGGAACAACATCCACTAAGCTGTTAAAAACACACTTAGTCATCTCAAGCATTCTGGTCATCACTCGACCGCTCAAGGAACATCACATTTTTCAAGGATTTTCTTGTGCACTATATATGCTTCTTACAAGCTGATTACACAAATGAAGTACAATAACACCTAACTGTTTCTAGCAAGTTATGAGCAACAACTCCTTGCTTTCTAATACAGAAACTATCTAAAGAATAAATCTCTAAGAGATTATAAAGCACACTAGTTCTGTATTGCTTAAAAGCTTTCTTATGAGCATTATGGCTTCTTATCATGAGCTTTAAACTTCTTTCTGATGTACTCCTTCTTGAATAGGTAATGCTTCTTCCAGCTTAACTATCAAGATCAACTAAGTTACTATGCTTCACTTGAAAAGTTTCACATGGCTTTAGCATGTTTCATCGTTGTACATTCTTCATCATTATGCTTCAGCTTCTTCTTCATTGAGTATTCTTCATTTAAGCTTCAGCTTGCAGCATCTTGTACTCCTTTCTTAAGCATATAATGCTTTTTCCAATTCAACCATCAAGTTCAACTAAGCTACTATGCTTCACTTATTGATGTCTCACTTGAGTAGTTTTATATTTTGACCACCAAAATTTCCCATCATTGTGCAAATCATTACCACAATATGGATGAACTTTCACACTTATCAGTCTCCCCAAAGATGGGTGAACATTCACTACAATCAAGAATTAGGGTTTCGAGCCCTCTTAGAACACTTAGACAAAGGATCAATCAAGAAATGACATGATCTTCAACTTGTCTAACCTCTCAAACATCCACAAAGGAACAAGAGGACTCCCACATCAAGAATCAAGCACAAGGTTGCAAAATTCCAAGTGGATCAAGCCTCAAGATCGCCAGTGTCACCAAATTAGGGTTTTGGTCGACTGAGGCCTCCAGATGAAAATTTCCATCTGGGCATGAGCCAATACCTTAATCTTTGGTCCATTAAGCTCAAAGAATCTCTATAGCCCATCCACAATGGCAAAACCACCTTGAGGGACCATCTATCAAAGAATCAGGAATTAGGGTTTTGACCTAATTCAACCCTTGAGTTAACTTGTGAAGTGAGGCATGGCTTGAAGCTTCAAAATGAACTTCAAAGACCTCAAATACATCATATTAACATGTCTACAAGATTTGATTGACCCAAAGAGCTCAAATCATAAGCCACAAGAACTCAAAACCATCTGATCACAAATTTCATCTGATGGAAAAAGTCAACCGTATCCTTGACTGTTGACCTGCCCTTGATCTCAAACCTTGGGGAGGGGTCCAAGACATTCCTAAATACCCTTGGAGGCCATCCATGAAGTTTGATTAAGCCCAAGGATTGATTTCACAAAAGAATCACAAAGTCAAATTTCATCTGATGAAAAAGTCAAATGTACAAAAGTCAAAGTTTGACTTTTTGCATTTTTGGTCAACCAAGGTTCCTTAACCCTAAAACAATGTTAATATGTGACTTGAAACATCATTAATCAAGAAAAATCAAAGAAAGTGAGTTAACTTGTAAAAGGGGTAACCATAAAAAAAACTTAGAATTTTTCTAAGTTATGGAACAAAGTGGCTAGGGTACCAACTTCCAAGGGCCATAACTTGAGATCCAAGCAACCATTTTGGGTGATCCAAAGCTGGATTTGTAGGCCTTTCTACACTCTACAAAAGCTTCAACTACATCAAACTCCAATTCCTCATGGATTTTAAGTTATGAAGTGATCAAAATGGCTAAAAACATGAAAATGACATTTTTCAAACACTTAGTGAAATTTTTACTAAGTCAGAATCTGCCTTACTTTTTTCCAAATGTAGGGACATTTATCACCTTGATCCAAGTCAAACCAGGTCTAGGGGTGAACATCAAAGTTAAAGTATGCCATAAAGGCTTTCCAACAAGTACCAGATCATCTCCAAATTCAATTTGAGTAAGGAGATACAGCCCTTGAAACATGGCATCATGATCTAGTTTTTCAAGGCAGAATTGTGCACATTTGCTCGATTTTTCCAAATCTGATAACTCCAAGCCTTGTCATCAATTTGGACACATCAGAGGATCAAATCCAAGGGGGATGATCTGATCTCCAAGCCTCCCAATTCCAAGAATCTACAATAGCCATGCCAAACCTAAAAAGGCTAAAAATATGCCAAGACTTCAATTTTGTTTTCAAGCATTCAATGGATGCACCAAGGTGGCATGAACTGAGCTTATTCCAACTGAATTCAGTCAAGACTTATCTCTGAACCAAAGCTACAAAGCCTATGCCCTAATCTCAAGTCAATGGCTAGGGGAGACTTGAGATTCCTTTTGCATAACATTGACCAAAGGCCTGCTGCAGTTGCCATTCACTATTGCTTGCAAAACAAACTTGCTCTACTATAAATAGAGCTCATTTGTGCTCAGTTTGAGTACACCAAAGCACTACAACACTTGCTTTCCTCAAAATCCCTTTCTCTAGGCCAAAATGCCTTCTTTTGCTAGGTATCTCCGAGTTTTTGAGTTAGAGAGCAATTCCATCATAGCTCATGATCCAAACACCTCTAATATGTTGTATCTAAGTTGTCCAAACTCTAACATGTGACCTGTAACACCAAAATCTCAAAGTTAACCTCCAAAACCTCAAAATTGACTTTTTGCATTTTTCAAGCCATGTATTGATTCAATCACTTTCAAAACCAGATAAAACCTCAAACACACTTCAAATATCACCCTTGAACTATCCCAAATGGTTCCCCTCATCTGGAACACCATTTGAGATAATTTCCATATTGATCACTTTTGCCCCTTTTGCAAGAAAGAGCTCAAACTTGTTCCTGAGGATTCCAGCTGGTTCCAACCATTCTAAAAGCTTCTAAGAGATCAATTGAGAGTGTCCAAAGCATCAAATTACTTCTGGCACAAGGAACTTGGCAGATAGCACAAAAAGCTCCAAGAGGTAAGTGCATGACAACTTGAACTCTTAGAATTATGCATTGCTTTGAAGTCCACTGATCATAAACATCTCATACATGTTGTATATGTTGTGTTTGAACCAATTTGCCATGTAATTCTTGCCTGTACCATGTGTTAGCATAGAAAATGCAAATATAGGCCTATTTCAAAACCACTATCGGGTTTTAAAATAGGGACCTCATCTGAAAAAACCAAGACCGCCATTGGATTCCTTGGGAAATTCTAGGTCAGATGTGTATAAATTTTGTCCCAATCCATGGAGAAATGAGAAAGTTAGAGGCTTCATGTAAATGACCCAAAAGCTGGCCTTGCCTTGCCTTGCCCAGGCCTAAAACAAGGCACCCCTTATGTATTTATGGGGTGGTTTTGATACACGGATGTATCACCACCCCAGTGGTAGAAGGCGCGCACTGTAATTTGGAGGTCTGGGGTTCGAATCCCCCTCGCCCAGACCCTTTTTTACCATTTTTTTCCTTTTTTTTCCATTATTTTCATTAATGATTTAAAAAATTAATTTCTCTCTCAATTTTAGTCATATTTTATTGGTTCTTTTTCTGAAAAATCACAAAAATATTAAAATATTTTATTCTACAAAAAAAATCAGATTTATATTATTTATTTAATATAGTTGGTATTTTTGTGAATAAATTCATTTTTATTGTTTTTAAACATTTTAAAAGTGAATTTTTGTCTTGAAAATTAAAACCAAATGAGTTCTAAATCATCTTGTGATTAAAACCTCATTTTTCAAACCTTAACCAAAATCATAAGTAGTTCATTTAAACTTATTTGGTATTTTGTTGATTTTCTTTAAATAATTACTTTTAAAAGAAAATGAAATTAGGGTTTCTTTGATTTTGATCTTTATCAAACATTTTCAAACACTCATGGGACTCTAATAGAGTGTAAGACCCAACCCCTTTTGAAAACCAAACTATTTTGGGTCTCAGACATTGTATAAGTCCCTCGACGATTTTCAAAACGACGGTGCAATCACTGTCCATCACCTGGGCCTCTCCTTGAGTTGTAAGCCCCACGACTTGTACAAAAATAAATCTTTGGGCCCTTAATAGAGTGTAAGACCCATCCCTTTGTACCGAAAACCTTTTTGGGCCTCAGTCGTTGTATAAGTCTCGATATGATCTTCAAAACAACGGTGCGATCACTGTTAAACCTTGGGCCTCTCCTTGAGTATAAGCCCCCAACAATCTTTTCAAAAATAACTTCTCTTTTGATTTAGGTTCAAATATACATGTTGTTATCAAAACTTTCTTTAATTTCTTTGAACAACTAACAATACAGCATGGAAGCTTGCTCGCCTGTAAGTTTTTAACTGCTTTCATTTACATGCTTTAATGTATATAATTGTATTGTGGGAAGCTGCACACTGTAAGTCCTTCTTTCATACCCTTTTAAATTCTTGTCATATATTAACTGTATATATACTAGTATAGTTATTTAGAGTTTTCCCCGGCAACTAGGTCTAGAACTAGGTAAATCCAGTTTGGTCACTCTTAAATACAGTAAAAACTAGATCCCCATAGGACTTCCAGATACAGTTTTACCTTCTCTTGGGCTTAAAAAATATGGAACAAAGAGAAAGGCAGTATTCTCGGTGAACCTTTTCTTAGACTGTCACTATTAGAAGTTATCAAAGAAATTCTACTCTCCAGAGTTGATCTATTCTCGGTGAATAGCATCTCTTGAATTTCTTCAAACCTCAGAACTTTCACTAAATGATCTATTCTCGGTGAATAGAATTTCTTTAACTTTTCTTGGTTTGGGACCCACAGGCTTCCTAAAAGCATCCATGCCTCCTCTTGGGATTTGTACAAGGACCCTTCGGCTTCTTAGAAGTTCTCATGCCTTCTCTTGGGCTTAATACAAGGACCCTGAAGACCTCTTAAAGGTATAGGACATAACTTAGTCATCCTTCGTTAGAGCTGTCTTTCTAAAAAGAGTCAAAACCCTCAGACCAATTTTAGGGTTGATACTCATCCCATAAAAGAGTCAGCCTTCTCTTAGGCGTTGTATAAAGATAAACCTTTCCAATAGACTTGGACAATCTAAATCTACTTGAGTCTCAAAGACATTCTCAAGTTCACTACAAAACATATGAGAAACCACGGTCATTCTGGATCAATCTCCAGTAAAATTAAAACCCAGTCTCTCTCCTAAAAATCCCCAACCAGGGTCAGTTTATCACTAGTATAACACTATCCCAAATCAGAACCTCAAGGTTTCTGATCTATCAACTCTTTTGTAACCCTCAACAAGAGTTTATTCCCCATTTGGACCTACCTCGGGATCTCAAGAATTCCCAGCAGAAGTTAGCCTCCTCTTAGGCTTTGTATAATGATCATTTCCTCAGCACAGCCTCCTCTTGGGCTTTGTACAATGATTCTCCCCAGCGGAGCTAACCTTCTCAGACTCTCTTGTTGAGTCAATAACCTTTTCAGACTCTCTTGTTGAGTCAACCACTTTTCATACTCTCTTGTTGAATAAATCCTTTTTAGCCTCAATCTCGGGTTTTGTACGAGACAGATAAAAAACACTTTCTTGTTGAGTCAATCTTTTCCAGCCTCCCTTTGGCTTGGCATAAAGATTTCCCCTAACAAAGTTAGCCTCCTCTTAGGGTTTGTATAATGATTTCTCCAGCTTATTTAGCCACAATCCTGGGCTTTGTACAGGATAGATAAAAGCACTCTCTTGTTGAGTCAAACCCCTTTAGCCTCAATCTTGGGCTTTGTACAAGACATAAATCTTCATAACCTTCTCTTAAGCTTGGGACAAATATCTTCCCCACCTGAGTCAATTCCTCCCAGCCTTCTTTTTAGGCTATGAGAAATAATACCCTAAGCAGAGTCAATCCTCTTTTCAGCCTCAATCTTGGGCTTCGTACAAGACAGATAATACTCTCCCGCAGAGCCAAACTCATTTTAGCCTCCATCTTGGGCTTTGTACAAGATACCTTAAAATATCCTCAGCCGAGTTAGTAAAGTCTCCTTTTAGCCTCAATCTTGGGCTTTGTACAAGACAGATAAAGATTTCTTTCCCACGGAGTCAGATTCTTTTCAGCCTCAATCTTGGGCTTTGTACACGACACATACAAATCCTCCCCAGTGGAGTCAAAAATCCTTTTTAGCCTCAATCTTGGGCTTTGTACAAGACAAACAGAACATTTTCCCCGGAAAAGTCAAACTTTTAGCCTCCTCTTAGGCTTTGTATAGTGATATCCCCAAAAGAGTCAGTCTCTTTCATCCTCGATCTTGGGCGTTGTACAAGACAGATAAAAACTCTCTTGTTGAGTCAGCCTTGTCCAGCCTCCTCTTAGGCTTTGTATAAGGACTTCCCTAGTGGAGTCAATCAACCTCTTAGCTTCAACCTTGGGCTTTGATCAAGGCACACAAAAATCAACATCCCCTCAGAGGAAATCAAAATCCCTCTGTAGGAAGTCATTTCTCTGTTTATCACATGTCAAAACAGAAAAATTAAAACTCCTTTCTTTCATCTAATTGCTGTAAGCGGCAAGCCTCTGGATTATTTATATCCACGCCACTGTCCCTCTTTTAGCATGAGAAATTCCTAAGGAAAGATGGCATTTCTCTACACTGAGTTAAAGTTTTCTCCTTCAGGATAAATCCCCTTAAAGGAAATTATGGCATTGCAGGATTCATATATCCCAGTTAAAGTAATCCTCCTTTATAAACAGTCACCCAATAGTTGTGATAAACAGACCAAATGTCTCCCTTTAGAGATGACAAGTTATGTCTCAGTAAAACCTTTTAGCTTCAATTTTGGGCTTTGAACAAGACACAAATAAACCTTTTAGCTTCAATCTTGGGCTTTAAATAGGACACCAAAATATATTTTTCCTCCCTTAGAATAGGAGGAACTACGATTGCTCTGATTTCCCTGTTTCGTTTAAACGGGAATACGTAGGCATAAGATTGCGAAATCTTAGTGAGCATACTAATCAAAAACTCTAGGTCCAATACCTTCATATCAATCAAAACTTAGGTTCAGTACCTTACCAAAGACATCAACAAAAACTCACTCTCTCACTCATATTTCCCAAAAAACTTTCCCAACCCATTAACGGATAAACACCATCAAGTGCAAAGCAAGACCTAAAGCTAATATCCTGTGGATACCCACATATAGGATGGGTAACTGACAACTCCCCATTGTATAACCTGACCCCGAACTCCCCGAATCTCTTTAAGCGTTTGTTCAGTTAAACATTCGCGTGCAAGGTTAGTTTTAGATACCTTCCATTTCCTTTCCAGCTTCATGGGATAAATAAGAAATCAGAAAGTAGCACCCCCTTCTCTTCATTGAGGAGAAAACCCAAATTCTGCGATAAGGTGGTCGCGTCACCGACAAAAATCGTGCGCTACAATATGGTGTTAGCATGATCATCGTTTGTGCACACTTTGTAGTAGCAGCTTCATTTTTCCTTGCTACATGTTGATTGTTTGCTGTGTGTAATGATAATCCTTTTGTATAAACAACATCCAACTAACTTTTTATCTCTTTCTCTCTCTCTCTCTCTCTCTCTCTCTCCCTCCCCCCCTCTCTCTCTCTCTCTCTCTCTCTCTCTCTTTCTTCATGATCAGTGGCTGCTTCCAGCAACGAGCAATAAGAGACAGTTCTTCAAGCTTCAAAGTCTTCAATTTATAGACCAGGAGAAAATAGATCCGTTGAGGGGTATTCTTGGAAATATATTCCAACAGCAATATCCCAACGTTCACATGAAGGAAAGGTCAACATCACTGTACCAAAAGCTGCTCCTGCGCCACCTTTTCGAGGTAGAGGTTACAGATTTTTCGTACTATTATATTCAGCTTAAAACCATTCTTATCTTCAGTCTTCTAGCATCTTTAGAGGCTTCAGATGTTAACTTGATGAAGCGTGTTGTAGAAGAGTCATTCTTTGTGTAATCTTTAGAACCACAGTCTTTAGAATTCCTGATCTTCATTCAGCAGAACTATCTTGAGAATCTTCAGCACTTGGTTTCATAGAAGCATTATCTTAAGAGTCTTTAGAATCTATTCCTTCAGAACCTTGTCTTCAGAGTCTTCAGATTTTATTAAGCATGTTATTTGTTTTCAGAGTCTTCAACACTTTGTTCAATCACAACCTTGTCTTCAGAAACTCTTCAGAACTTGATCTTCATAAATTGTGTCTTCAGAATCTTCAGAGCTTTGTTCACCTGAACCACGTCTTCAGAATCTTTAGAACTTATAACATTAGAAGCGCATCACATTATAAAGCCTTATAGGCCTTTCTCATAAAGTATCAACTCTGAAGCATACATTCTATAAGGCGTCATTGACACAGGACTAGTACTAGGTACTAAGTCTATATCGAACTCAACCTTGCGCTTACTAAGTCATTTGGAAACACATCTGGAAAATCACACACAACTGGTAGATCACCAATCACAGCTTTGCTTCCATCCTTCAAAGAAGCGAACATCATAAACATTTTAGCATTATCCTTCAAGAACTTATCCACTTGCTTAGTATACATAAACATCAGATCTTCACCTTCTTCGAGCTTTGGAAATATCACAGACTTGTCGAAACAGTTTATATGAACATGGTTCACTCCGACCAGTTCATTCTGAGGATAACATCAAGTTAACTTAACGGTAATCAGACTAAGTCAATACCAAAGTTCTTACCATAAATAGTCAACAGACAATTCAAACACACCCATGAAGTAGTCATCGAACCATTAGCTAGGGACCGTAGAAGACACTTCAAGACTTAACTTTTTAGCATAGTCAACGGATATGAACGAGTGTGTCGCACCCGTGTCAATCATAACAATAATAAAAACACCATTAATGAAGCATGTACCACGAATGTAGTTATCAGATCTAGTATTCTCTGCTCCACTCAAAGAAAAAACTTTCCCTCCAGACTAAGCTTTATTTGGTTTATGGCATTGAGTAATAATGTGATATGGTTCTCCACAGTTGAAGTAAATCAACACATTACTTTTACAATATGAAATACAGTGTCTTCTCTTCCCACACTTGAAACATTTTTAGCCAGAACTCTTGCATTCACTAGCATGATGACCCACTCGTCCACAACTAAAACATTTGACCGAAGCAGAAGTACCTCCCCCACTTGTCTCTTTCCCACCTGAAGCCTTCCACTTCCCTTTATCAAATGGAGCTCCATAAGGCTTTCCACAGTTTTGCTTCACACTTTTCTTCACACTAACACTCTTATAATGATTAGATCTAGCATGACTATCTTCGTCGTAGATCCTACACTTATTAACCAACACAAAGAACTAACGAATCTCCCGATACTTGATGAATTTCTTGATCTCTGGATACAAGCCACTTTCAAACTTGATACACTTGGAACCCTCATCTCCCACCCCATTGTAATGCGGGCAGAACCTATACAACTCCTCAAATTCCACAGCATAGTTAACAGCAGTCATGTTTCCTTGCTTCAGCTCAAGGAACTCGATCTCCTTCTTACTATGAACATCAGCAAGAAAGTATTTCTCAAGGAATTCAACTTTGAAATTCCCCTAAGTGATCTCAGTACCTACAGCATCAAGCCTCTGACGAGCATTGTCCCACAAATATTCTACTTCCTCGACCAACATATGAGTACCAAACAGGACCTTTTGCGCATTGGTGCAAGCCATCACCCTAAAGATCTTCTCAATCTCTTGCAACTAAACTTGAGTGCCTTTTGGGTGGTACCTCCCCTTAAAAGTTGGCGGATTGTTCCTCTGGAACTTTCCTAACCCTCTGAACTGTCAGTTATCCCATTTTGATTCTGCAAAGCCTGATTTGCCTGACCCATCACATGAGTCATAGCCTCCAAAGCATCAGTGATTGTGCAATCATTTATTCTAGTCATTTCTCTACACACCAGTAAATAGCCATTAGAAGAAACATTGCATCGACATTTTTTATACACACATGTTGCATACCAAGGAACAAATAACGTCACAAAACATGGTCGGATGGATTAACCTGCTATGATACCACTGAAGTAACACCCAAAAACTAGACTCACAATTAAAAGGATAAAAAACCAAAATTTAGGATGCTACTCAAACACAACATGCATACTTTACAAATATTTTTAAAACACGCAGCGGAACTCAATTATATAGCATAAGCTTCAATTATCTCATCAAATTGAACTACTTAATTAAAGTAACATAATCTGGTGATTAACTCAAAAACAAATAAAATGCACCATTTCCAATGTTACATATTAGAGCATTAACTAACTAAATAGTGATAAAACAATAAAATAAATGAAGAAAAGCTCCAAGGCCATCTTCCAACTCACAACAACACTTACTTCTCATGAGTATCTATACAACAATGTACAGAGCAACATAAAACAAACAAGAAAGGGGGTGACATCATTAGAGATTACACCACTCAACCTCAAAGCCATAATGACAGTTATTATTATGAGGTAGTAATTACAACACACTTGTTCATAGGCAATTATACTCTAAATGGTAAGCCCTAAATGGGAGAATAAAAAGGCAGAAAAAACTAGTAAAATCCTATGACAGTTTGAAAGAAGAAGAAAAAAGAAAAACTAAAAAGGAATAAGATTGATTCTAAAAGTCTATGAGAAAATCTAATTTGAAGAACATAAAGTCCGAAGCAAGTGGAAGAGAACAAATTGGACAAGAAAGCCACACTTTGGCTTTGCTGGCCTAGACTTTGGAAAGTATTGCCAATTCTTAATTCGTTAAGTCTCAATATAGGGACGATCCAAAGGAACGAATGGCCTAGATACCTCAAGGAGTAAGTCATATTGTCAAATCCAAGTCGAGCCAAATTCCTCTTGTGTCCTCGAGATAAGGTTCTAAGGACTAAAATCCTTGAACCTTGCTATAAAAGCCTAGCAAAGTACTCATGTTCTAGTACATACTATTCAAATCCTAAAACATCTCACTTACTATCATCACTAGCTTTGGCGTCATAGTGTTTTTACAACTACATCTCTCTGCCTAACTGGAACTTGAAGGACACCATGACATTTAAGAAAATTCTCCATCAAATCACACTCCACTCCCAACAAGTGAATCAGAAGGGTCCATTTCGGATCCCTGATTTATTTTATCGATTCGTTTTTATAAAATAAAATTATATACTTGAATTATTAAATACTCATATTTTCTTATTAACTTCAATTTACTGCCAATGTCTGATCATTCCTTTTGTTAAAACCATTGATTTGCAAAGATTTTTTTGGCTCAAAGATAATTTATTAGACACTTTTATTATTTCCCATCAAAATGAAAATAATTTGATGAATATATTTTCTTTACAACCACCGAAGTTCTTCTCTAACCAACTTTTTCTACTAGCACTTGTTACATAGATCAAATGTGAGAAAGTAATATACAAAAGAAAAGGAAAAGGAAATAAATGTAAATTAATTTCTTCACATTCTTCTCTAAAATAACTAACTCTTTAACTGACATCTATTCTTGATAAAGCTTAGCCTACATGAGTACAGAGAATATCGAAACGATTTCTCACTTAATAAATTAATGCTCATTATGGTAGTTCTCTTTGAGCACACATTCCATAATGATCCTTTACACCCATGTTTTCACTACGCACTACACTGCACCTTGTACAGTTTTGAAACACCATTTGACAGCGGTAGTTTGAGTTCAAAAGATGAGTTTTTTACTGTCCTGCCATTGTATTGGAGTAAAAACATCAAAGTACCATTCGTTTCAAATTATATATCAAAGTACCATCGTTTAAAAAAATCATTTTTCTTACAAAGCAACCGCCCATTGCTTTGGCGGAAGCTTGTAAATAATTTGGGATCCGCCTATTGAAAGGGGGCAGTGTATAACTAATTAGAGGAACTGCCCATTGAATAGGTCAGTGTTATAAACGTATTCTATTTGTTTTGAATTATAATTGAATTAAATTTTAAATATAAATAATATAATATTAATCATTTTTATTAATTTTAATTTATTATAATTATTTATATTTAATTATGTGTTTAAATAACTAAAATAAAAATTATTGTTATAATTAAAGCTATATTTAATTAATAAATAAAATAACATAAAAACAAATAAATAATGATGAAAAGTAATATTTATTTATTTATGTAATAAAAATTACATTAAATCCCTATCTAGCCTTGATTTTGACCCAGTCGATGAAAGCGTTGGTGGGTTTCACATGCAAGAGCTTATCCAATTCGGGTAGACCTTCTACGATTTTCATCAACATTTGTTGGCTGAGTAGAAGGTCCTTCGTCATTCCTAGGATCCATTAATTCAGCTAACATTTCATCATTTAATAAGTCCATCATCGCTGCACTGCCATAACTTAATCTGGTTCCCTCGTTATTCCAATTTGGTTGGGTAGTAGGTGACATTGAGATATGCATGTAGAGGATGTATGGTTGTTGGTCTTGGGAAGAATTTAGGGTGAAGGTTTGTGAGTGGTAAAAATGGATTTATGGTTGGGGTGTTTGGTAGTTGTGTCTTGTGGGTAAGTATGTGAGAATAAGTATTGGTTATAATGGGTGCTGAGTGGTGTTTATGGTTGGGTGTATGATGTTGAGGAGATACATTTTGGGTTTTGTTGTTGGGTGTTGTAGGGGGTGTGTTAAATGATGGGTATGGATGATGGTAGTGTTGGCTTGGGGTATAAGGTTGTTGTGTTGGGTGTTACATATAGGTTGTTGGGTGTTACATGTTGGTTGTTTGGTGTTACTTGTTGGTTATTGAGTGTAAGTTCTAGTTGATGGTCTGATGTGTTGGAAGTTTGGAGCTGTGGGTTGGTTATGAGGGTCAAATAGGTATCTATTTTGTGTGTATACATGCATTCTTGTACGTGGGAATCTCTGCATGCATGCAAAATATTCGTGTTCAGTAATTCAATAGGAGACATAGTTGTATTTGACTGAAACCCGGTCAATGATTGGGCGACATAATTATTTTTTTGACTGCCAACCGGTCCTGCAATGGGCGGAAAGTTTTCTTTTTTGACTGCCAGCCGGTCCTGCTATGGGAGACAGGGTGTTAATACATTATGCATCATTCATGTTAACCGGACATACATTGGGCGGTAGAGTTAAATTCCACTGACATCCGGTCATGCAATGGAAGGCACTGTGTAATTGATATTTTGACCATTTGACCGGTTAACCATCATGCAAAATAGTGTGAATAAAGAAAAAAATCTATCCTTTTATAAGTATCATTTGCTCAAATTATTTTACACCAACTCAAAACATTTTCATAACATTTGTATGCATTAATTCCATAACAAATTATTATATGATGTCTCACAGTAAACAGTATATGGTTAATGCCCATCACAAAGGAAATGTTATTGCATCTGATGAAGTGGTTTGATCTTTGAAAATACTGAAAGTTGTTGTTTCACGATTAGTAGAATCACGATTAGTAGAAGATCGTCATTCCAACATTTGAAAGAAAGGATAGAGATCAAGCTTCAAGCTAGATCTGTTTCACAAATTACTTACAGAAATGTTGTTCATTTTGGGAACAATCAATTTAAATATGTTCCATTGAAGGTTCGCGACGACGAAGATGTTGGAACAATGTTTATGAATCATGAATTTTCTAGTTTTCATTACATTAATTTATATATAAAATTTGAATAATGTCAAAAAAAACCCAAATGTCACTGATAATCAATGCATCAGAAGAAGATTAACCAACTATAATTCCAAACAAATATGTTAAAGAAGAAGATGTTGAAGAAGAAAATGAGGCACAAGCTGATCATTATTATACTACTTTATTTGAAGAATGCAATCATGTTGAACCAGAAGTAGTTGACGACGATGAATAACACATTCCAGTTGGGAATGTATTCTGTACACTTACCCACATGACAATCATGTGCTTAAGTGTGTATCAATCATCCTTTGAATGACCCCGCATTCCCCGTCTTTTGATGGAGGGTGACATAGATGTGGGTAACCAATTTAAAAATAAAGTTGTCTGTGTACTTGCCATAAAGAAATATCACATGAATCATTGTGTGGATTTTAAGGTGAAATATTCCGATAAGAATAGATATCTAATATGTTGTAAAAACGATATGTTCAAGTTTTGTCTATTGGTGTCATATAGAAAAACAAGTGACTTATGGGAGATAGGAATTTTGAACCCCCCACATGATTGTTCAATGACTATCTTTAATTAGAATCATCAGAAACTTAACTCTCATATAATGTGTCAACATTATGAAACCCCCGCATAGTTGTTAAATACATTTTCTTTACAATCATAAAAACTCTTATGTCCCTAACTTTTTCTACTAGCACTTGTTCGAAATATCAAATTTGAGAAAGTAATATACAAAAGAAAAGGAAAAGGAAATAAATGTCAAAGGATTTCTTCACATCCTTCCCTAAAATGACTAACTCTTTCACTTAAAAGTTAATGCTCATTATGGTAGTTCTCTTTCAGCACACATTCCATAATGACCCTTTACATCCATGTTTGCACTGCACACTACAATGCATCTTGTACACTTTACAAACATCTTTTGGCGGATGTGGTTTGAGTTCAAGAGAAAGAAAAAGTAGAGGCCTATTGATGTCAAAATAGTTCCAAATAATTTCCCCCAAAACACTACAAGTATTAAGCTTATGACAACAAAACACATAGCACAGAACTCAAACATCTTGCTTCTCTAGTAGTGCACTTCCATAGCTACTTTCTTTCTCATGATTTTCTTTGGTCGACGTGTTCTCCGATTGTAATATTACTTTGGGCTTGAAAAAGATGAACTGTTTGAAGATACAATTGACAAAGACGATTGAGAGGATTTGGTTTCTTTTTTAAGCGTCGAATAATTATTCTTCAACCCACCAAAACAATCAAGGTCGTGACGATATTCACGAAGAGCTCTTCTTCTCTGAAAGACAAAGAGATTAAAAGTTAACAATCAATAAAAAGCATCACATTCACAAAGATAATTTTTTTGTATGTTATCTCAAATAAAGCATTAATATAAAAGACCTACTAATATGGTTTCTAACACCGCTGCTTTGATGACTTTTAAAACCGTATGTTTTTTATGATACTTTTCAGGCTTGTTCTCTGAGCAATGAGCAACAACTTCGGATTCGAGAGAGGAAGAAAATATATGTTTCTCAACCGTATGTTTTTTATGATGCTTCTCAGGCTTGTTCTCTGAGAAATGAGCAACAACTTCGGATTCGAGAGAGGAAGAAAATATATGTTTCTCAACCGTATGTTTTTTATAATGCTTCTCAGGCTTGTTCTCTATTTCTATGAGTAACAATAACAGCAAGATGGGAAGAAAATATATAAAATGAAAACAAAGAGAGTAAGTGTGAATTTTAATATGAAGTTTTTGTTTTGAGTTTAAGAAGCAATGGTGTTTGGTGTTAGTATATAGTATTGGCCTGAATGGCTTTCTAGTTGTAACGCTCTGTATAATATATATCTAGAATAATATCATACATATTTTATTATTTGGTACTGACACCATCATAAGTGCCTATTGGCAACATTTACATATTTGACCATTTCTAAAACAATGAAACAACCTATGGTACAAAATATGGAAAGTGCCAACACAATAAAATCTAAGATCTAAGTACAAATCCTTCATTGTACAATATACACAAAACACAGCAGAAATAATCATAATCTGAGCTTCTCTTGAAACATCCATGCATAACTCCAATTGCAAACTAAACCTACAAACAATACCTGAAAAACAATAACAATAATGGGGTGAGATAATAATCACTCGACTCTACAAGGTTCTAATCTAATTCTAAGTCAAGTCAAAAGGGAAAAGGGATAAGACTTGAGTTCACACAACTTGCAATGTATGGAAACATGTCTCTTGAGTTCATCAACTCAAACAATCACTAATTGGAAACCATAACAAGGTAAACTTCCCCGTCGCCTCACCTACGTCTAGGATTTTTAGTGTGGGTCACGAATCCTTGTATCATACTTTGTCATACGAATGGATTCAGATTCAAGGTGCTTTCCACATGAATCGTCGCTTCCCATGGGACTCTACCCATCTCAAGCCTTTTACCCGTAGGCTCCATTCATACATAAGGGACTCAAACGAATGGATTCGGATTCTAAGGGACATATAATCAACCTTACAAATAGCTGCTTCCCATGGGACTCTACCCATCTCAAGCTTTTTACCCATAGGCTCCATTCGCTAAAGGGAATTCCTGCCAAAGTATTAGTGTGTACATCCCAAAGGAGCTCTACATAAGCATGAACTATCGGGACGACACATCTCAAGGGTTTGTTTTCGACTACGTGATGAAATACAACATAACGGGATCTTATTCAACAATCACAAGGTGATCACATTCACCGTAATCATAAATCAACACACTAACCATGCATGTTCCATACAACGCATCATACTGTCGTAACCCGAAATTTGACCTCCTTTTTTTGCCTTTTTACATGAGCATGTGCATTCGCATCACTGGCATACACATCCGTACTTTTTCTCTATGATTTTTTTGCAGGAATTTTCAGGTTTTTCAAGCCCGATTAGTCGAATCTTCACAAAGTCATCATCAAAACAAGCACAAAACAAGGGTTTCCATGCCTACTCATCGCAACAAGAGGTGGAAAGCGAAACCGGGACCTCAGTACTTGTTTTTGAGTGATCTCGGCAATTTTTTCCTAGAGTAACCGGTTACTCAATATAGGGTAACCGGTTACTCAGTACAATTTTGCATATTCTGCTGCATTTTTGGGACAGCAACTCTGCACACTCTTTGTTCTTGGATTCTACTTGATTCTAGCATTGTGTGGAACATTCTAGACAGTTCGAGACCATTCAAGACACTCTACTTACATTTATTCCAATGCATCACTTTAAATTAAGTGCACCATGTTCCTTGATTTCCAAGCACGTCAACCTTTGATTTGAAGCTTACATTGGGATTGCTACCGAGTTAACTTCCTAACTAACCGAGTTAACCGCTTGACTCGGTGAGTCAAGTGTAACTAACTCCTAGCCTAATTCTAAACTACCCAAAGCTAGCTCCTAGCCTAATTCCAAACCTCTCACACTCCAAACCAAAACTTTATATAAACAAAACTTCACTAGTTTCACAAATCCTCCACAATTTCTCAACCATTTCACACATTTCACTCTCAATTCTCTCATATTCTCTCTGAATTTTTTCTGCAACTTCTTCATCTTCATCTCAATTCTCTTCCCAAACCTCACTATAGCTTTTCACCATTGAAGATTAATCACTTCTACATTGGAAGTGATTATTTCTTGAGCTTAACCTTCACCCTCTTTCCATTCTACTGGATTTTGTGGAGCTTCAGTGGCTTTTGGATTCATCTCAAGTGATCACTTCAAGCTTCTTCAGTGATAATTCTCATTTTGGAGTTTTCGTCGAAATTTGCTCGGTTTCGCTATGGTTCGAAGTGCAAGTGTAGGAATCTCTGGTTTTCTCTGGTTTTCTTCGCTTATCTTCATCACGTTTCACTTGCAACAATCACCAAGCCAAACCTCTGGCTTTTAGGTTGGTCAATTCTCACTTAACTTATCTTTCATTCACTTTTTTGCGCATTTACGATGTAGTTTCGACAGGTTTTTCGTTTCGATTAATCATGTGATTGTTTGATATTTGATATACATGTTCATGCTTTCAATTGATGATTAATTGATACTAATTCCTGTAATTTTTGTGCACAAGTTCATACCATAGCATGTGGTAGTTCAAATAAGTGATTTAAGGGCTGGAAGTGCTTTTTCAGCAGCTGTTTTTGCCATTGTCACAGTGGTAACCGGTTACTCTATTTACAGTAACCGGTTACTCAGTGTATTTTTCACCAAAATCTGCAATTTTCAAGCAAGTAACCGGTTACCCTATTTGCAGTAACCGGTTACCACTGTACAGAATGACCATTTTTTAGTTTTCTTAAGCTCGTTTGACATTCTTTCTTCCTCTAACTTCCATGGATTGACATACTTGATATTTATGGATGTTTTAAGTGTTGTTAACCTTTGTTTAAAGCATATTTACAATAATTCGATGATTAATTTATCAATTCTTGCAATTAGGTGTGTTCTTGATATTTGTTTGAACATGTTAATTCTTGCACAATCTTGGATCACTTGACACATGATTTGTGATACAAGCTAATATTTGTTTGGAACTGTTTTGCACTTTCATTTCTTGATTACATTAAGTTTGTTCTTTATTGAGCAAATTTAATCATGCATAATCAATAATTTACACCTTCTACTTTAATGGTTTTTCGTTCTCTTTGGAAAATTGTTAGCATATCAATTCCCCTTGATCAATTAATCGAAACCTTGTTTCGATTGGTTGATCCTTCCTTTGCTCTTCTCTTTAGGCTTCCTTTAGAGCTTTCTTTCTCTTTTTCCCCGCGAAGTCAGAGATTTGCATCACGCACTGGAGCACAGTATAATTTGGAGTTGTTACGTTGTTCGTTTCAACTTCTGCACTACACCCTGTGTGTTAGAGAAGGGATGAGAATGGAGAATTCCTACTCTCATTCTGACCACTTCAGGTAGGGGACGAATGACCCTGTGCCTGGCTTAGTCACCTCTATCTCCAGGCGGTAGCGCATCTCTTTCCCCAGTTGAGTCTATCCTCGATCACTATTGTCTCTTTCAATCAGTCTTTTGATCTACCACCATTCCCTTGGTTCACAATCATTAGCAATCTTCAGAGAGTCAATCTCTTGCTCTTGTTCAATACCTTTCCTTCTTCTCTTCAAGAGAGTTTCAATTACCTTTTCTTGTGGCTAGTCATTTCTTTTGCTGATTCCTCATGAGAGTTGTAATCATTCTTCCTTTGGTTGATCACAGTCATACTGTTAAAATCAATGCTCTATTCCCCTGCAATCACGCTCTTTCTTCGGTTAAACACATTTTTCCTGTTAAACACCGAAACCCTTGCGGAGTTCGCAACCTTCTCTTGGTTCTTCTCCCTTTGGTTGGTTAACCACTGTCTGTCAGTTAAAACACCAGTTTGAGCGTCTTCTCAGTTAATCATAGTCCATCTATTAATCTGGGTTCCTCTTGGGATAATCACCTTCTCTTGGTTAATCACCCATTTTTTTCAGTTAATCACAGTCTATCTGTTAACATTGAGCTCCTTTTAAGTTAATCACCTTCTTTGGTTAATCACTCATTCTTCTCGGTTAATCACAGTATTTCTGTTAAAACCGAATCCCCAGCAGTTAACAACCTTCTCTTGGTTCGAATACTTGCACCCTTGGTTTAATAACCTTTCCTTGGTTCAACTACCCTTTCTTCGGTCAGGTACTGTTTGTTCAGTCAGTGTACCGAGCGTCCTTTGGGTCACGACTTCGCTTGGTCCCCCACCCGTTCTTTGGATCACGACCTTCGCTTGGTCTCACACCCGTTCTTTGGGTCACGACCTTCGCTCGGTCTCAAACCCGTCTTTTGGGTCACGACCTTCGCTCGGTCCCACACCCGTTCTTTGGGTCACGACCTTTGCTCGGTCCCATACCCGTTCTTTGGGTCACGACCTTCGCTCGGTCTCACACCCGTCTTTTGGGTCACGACCTTCGCTCGGTCCCACACCCGTTCTTTGGGTCACGACCTTCGCTCGGTCCCACACCCGTTCTTTGGGTCACGACCTTCGCTTGGTCCCACACCCATATGGTCCCACACCCGTTCTTTGGGTCACGACCTTCGCTCGGTCCCACACCCGTTCTTTGGGTCACGACCTTCGCTCGGTCCCACACCCGTTCTTTGGGTCACGACCTTCGCTTGGTCCCACACCCATCTTTTGGGTCATAATCTTTACTCAGTCCTACACCCGTTCTTTGGGTCACGACCTTTTCTTGGTCCCACACTCGTTCTTTGGGTCACGACCTTCGCTCGGTCCCACACCCGTTCTTTGGGTCACGACCTTCGCTTGGTCCCACACCCGTCTTTTAGGTCACGACTTTCGCTCTATCCCACACCCGTTCTTTGGGTCACGACCTTCGCTTGGTCCCACACCCGTTCTTTGGGTCACGACCTTCGCTTGGTCCCACACCCATTCTTTAGGTCACGACCTTCGCTCGGTCCCACACCCGTTCTTTGGGTCACGACCTTCGCTTGGTCCCACGGCCATCTTTTGGGTCACGACATTCGCTTGGTCCCCCTCCCGTTCTTTGTGTCACGACCTTCACTTGGTCCTACACCCGTTCTTTGGGTCACGACATTCGCTCGATCCCACACCCGTCCTTTGGGTCACGACCTTCGCTTGGTCCCACACCCATCTTTTAGGTCATGACCTTCACTTGGTTCTACACCCGTTCTTTTGGTTGATCACAGTCTATCTGTTAAACCCTTTTCCCCATAGAGTCTTAATCTCTTTCTTCGGTTAACCACTGCCAGTCAGTTAACATACCGAACCTTTCTTCTTTTAACCCCCAGTAGGGTCACTACCCTCTGGTCCCCAGCACATTTATTTTTTCTTCTTACCTCCCTAGTGGAGTCTTTACTATTCCTTTTGCTCCTTTATCTTCTTGGTTTCGATACCACTCTTGCACGTTATTCTCCGCACAGTTACTATCTTCCCTTTGCACTTATTTCTTAGTTTTGACACCAATTCTTTTGCATCCCTAGCGGATCTTTCTCTACCTTTTTTGCTCTTGGTTTTGACACCAATTTCCTTTTACTTTTCCATCTTGGTTCCACGAACTACGGAAGCTCTTATTCTGCATTCGTTCGAATGTCAGATACGTAGGCATGAGATCGCGATGATCTTGGCGAGCACACTTCCACCCTTCTTTCCTCCTTCCTTTTCTTGTCCCTGGTTCCATGAACTACGACGCTCTGATTTCCATATTGCACTATGAGGGTACGTAGGCACGAGGGCCCCAATCCTCCGCGAGCACTCTCTTTCTTTCTTTCTTTTCTCCTCTCTCTCATTTCTTTTAGCTAGAAGCCTTTAGATAGATAACCCATCCAAGCCTAGAAGCAAGCGAAATGGTTCCCGTCGAGTACGACGAATGCGTTAGGTGCTAGTACCTTCCTTTCACATAACCGACCCCGTTCCCGTTTCTCTTCCCCTTGGGTTTTATCGATATTTTCCCTGTCCTTTGGGACTAAATAAAGTTCGGTGGCGACTCTGTTGTATCTTTGAGTGTGCGATTCACTCAGATATAAACCAGCCATCTTCACATACTCACAACTATGATAACCATTCATCCATAACACACACCTAGGTATTATAGCAAGAATGTCACCCTCTAGTGTTCTCTATGTCATACTTGCAACCTATTTCTCTCTATAATCAATTTTTTTTTAGTTTTAAGCCTAGGTTTCCTCACTTATCTTCATATTGTTTTAAGCATGTTATCACACAATCAAGCATATGCACATACACATATATCATACATGTAACACATATAGTAGCATAGTGCAAATAATTCAAACATCAATATATTACATAAGGTAAATGGTCATCATAATAAATAGAACTTTTGGAGCAAATGTCCCTCACCAATTATCAAACCATTCACATGGTAATCATCACAATGCTAGGTGTGCATCTTCAACATTTCACATATTATTCCAGATTCATATTATTCCATGTAGAGCATTGGAATAGCTTTCCAATGCTTCCGATCGCGCCTCAATCCGAGTTACGGTTCACAAGATATGAAGAAAACAAAAAACGGGAAAACTGTACCCTATCATGGTCGCACTGACCGCAAAGTGAGGGGAAGAGATAACTGAAATTGGGTCATGGTCGGGCAGCATCCAAACAATGATCAACTTGATTTCCGTTTGCAGAAGCTCGCACAACCACCATAGCAGAACAAGCTGGTCGCTTTGGGTTAGCCTAAGGTCGCATAACGACCCAAGCGAAATACATATTTCCAGCAGCACGAATTTAAGGTACCCATGGATAAATTCCTCAACCCACATGTTTATTCAGTAACCAAACACTCAAATAAACATGTTATGTCATTATTAAGCATGCAATGCATCAAATCATCAAGTATCAACATCCAATTTCACATTTAAACATGTTTTTCACGCAAAACCTAACCCACCAATTTCTCATATCCCCCCCCCCCCCCCCCCAATGCTACACTATCTAATGGAACTCACCTTGCAATGGAAAAAATGAGATGGAGTTGATAATGATGAATTTCATCTTCTTCCTCCATGAGTTCTTCTTCTCTTCTTCTCCATTTCTCTTCTCTTTCTATTTTCCTTTTCTTCTTACCAACTTTCTTCTTCTTCTTCTTTATATTCTCTTTTCCAACAAAACATATATAGCACATATATAATATAATATTATATAATGGTATAAAATATCTCCATCTGATATTTCATCATCTAATACCAATTAGCCAATATTTAGTGTTACCAAATTGTCCTCTCTTACACTTATTAATATTGGTTTGTCTCTTTTATAAATAATTGCTCTCTCTTCAGAGTGTACTAGTTACTCTATCGATCCTAAATGATAACATTTAGAGTACTTAGGAGTTCCAATTATTTTAATTAACAAAAGATAGAGTGCATAGGAAATCAATTGATCTCAACTGGCATTCAATTGAGCATTTAAGGGAATGAGATATTACATTAGCCGTGTGATGTGACAGCTCAGTGGTTTTTCTTTTTCTTTTATGTTTGATTTTTACTTCCTTTTGGTTACTGTAATACCCTAATTTTTACCCCTAAGATCCCACATTTCATTTGCATCTCTACCACAAACAAGATCACAAGCTTTGGTTCTCTTGCCCTCCTCTGTAGGTTTGCTTTTGAGGGAGATCACCAAGCACCCCTATTTTCTTGTTTGCTTTATATTTTTTATGTTTATGTTTACTAACCCTTAATTAAAATAAAAAAAAAATATGACTGTTTTCCCTTTACTAACTTTTTTAGGAAGAGGTTGGGATCAAGAATGTCAAATACCAGTTCCTCAGCTCGAATGAAGTTCATCTTAACAAAGTCAAAGTTGATCTGCAAATAATTCAAAATCATTTGATCAAGAGTTTCCCAAGATTTGATTGCTTATTGCTCAAGAAACTCCAAGGTTCATGTGTTTATTTGCATGTCTTTTTTAACAAGCAAAAGAATCGAGCCAGAGCCACAGCAGTGCAACAAAAAGGCAAATTTTTCACAATTTTTGCTGTGTTAATCGATTAACACTATATGGTTAATCGATTAACGTTGTGGAAAATTGAGAAAAATGAGCCAAATTCAAATTCTGCAGCATTTTGGCACCAAAATTCACTTGTTTCATCATGAGAATATTCTAGATCACTTCCAAATAATTCCCCTACATAATCACAATTAATTCCCACCATACACCCTCATTAATCACCACTTGATCTTGATTTTTTTCCTCCAAATTCAAATCTAAGCCTAATTTTGGCTCTAAACCAAATTTCAAGCCACCAAAATTTCCAAGCCTAAATTCTATAAATAGAGGCCTCGTTTCATTCATTCTTCAAGCTTTTGATAGCCAAATTCACCTTGCAAAAATTTCTCTCAATTCTCTTCAACTACCAAATTCACCAAAAGCTCTTCCTCCATTAAAGTTAGTAAGCTTTTCCTTGAAGCTTACTAATCTTTGAGCTAAACCTCCATCAAAACACTTCTTCAACATTAAATTATATAGATCAAAGCTTTGGAGTGTGGTTCTTGAAGGTTGATTTGAAGCATTTTCAGATTTGGAAGTGGTAATCTCTAGTTCCACCATTGTTGTGCTTAATTCTCATCTTCCATAATTTGATCTCTTGTTGATCTTTGTTGCTTGATTCTTTGAGAAACATTTTATGATTCCATTGGTGTTAATTGCTCTTAATTTGATGGAATTTTCGTGCTCAATTGCATCCATGATCATGAGGTGTTTGAAGAAATGATTGAATCATGGAATGCTGAATTTTTTGAACTGTTTTTTGCTGTCAGAGCAGTGTTAATCGATTAACCATATACTGTAACACAAGTCAGAATGTGTTTTTTTGGCTTGTTTTGGGACTGTTTTGAGATCTTTTCTTCCTTCTTCCATTTCCTTTTGTTTTGCCTTGAATTATGGTGTTTGTTGATCAAATTTCTCTTTAATTTCCATGGACTTTGGGTGTTTGATGAGGTTGGATAAACCTTGATTAGTTCAAGTCTATCTTTAAGTGGACCATTAGATTCATTTTAGGTGCTTTGAATTAGTGATAGGTTTTGTACCTTAATCCACCAAGAAGAGTGATGGAACTTAAATATGGAATGACTCAAATATTATAATTCAATTTGGCTTCCCTTCCCATCTTCTTTTTTTTTCTTTTGGTCAATGAAAGTCTTACATATCATTAGACTTCTCTTTGAAGTTATGATCAAGATGAGACCACTACCTCTTTTCTTTTAGTGTGGCAAGTTTTAGGAGAATGACCTACATGTCATTTCTCTAACTTGTATTAACACGAACATTGCTATTGACCCACCTCAGATAGTCGTGGCTTCTACATAAGTCCGATTATGATTGCTTAACATAGCGCTAAATTGTCCCGAAATCAGAAATCAGTTCGTTTTTGTATGTGAGTTGTCAATCTCCTACTCTCCATAGTGTGGTGTGAAATAGATTGTCTCCTTGTTGTTAAGGGACTTAGTTGGCATACTCGTCGATTTTATCCGAGTTGGCGCCCTTCCCTTAATGATGTATGAATTCATGTTTTCATGCTTATGGTTGACTAGTCGAGTATTCTTCGAAAAACCACCAATTGTTCTCCATCACTAACACTAACATACTAACTATATAATTGCAATAACTTTACTTTGTGCCTTTTAATTTTTGCTCTTTATTTTATTGTCATTTACTTTATGCCTTTACTTTTAGCATTTTTATTTCATATTATCATCTTATTTTCTCTTTGTCCACTTGGACACATGTTTATGATTTTTCTTTTTTTTATTTTGTCCACTTGGACCATACTTCCTCTTAAGATACTAATAAATATTAAAACACTTAAAAGACTTGGTTCTCTTAATCCTGGACTGATATGACCTTATGCTTGGACTTTTGACTTTGGACTTATATCTAGGACCTTTGCCCTTTGCTCTTGGAGATTTGAGACCTTGGACCTTTTGGTGTTATTCTTGTCTGTTTTGTCTGGAAATTTTCTGTGTGCAGGTGTTAATACTTTGACCATGAAAGTCATCTGATACATGACTCTCCTAATTGGATTTCAATCCTTGGGAAGACTTTGGTTTGATCTTGCTATGGCTTAACTTGGAATTTCTTTAGATGCTTTATTCATCTGGTTATGATGCTTATGGTTTAAATCCAAAAGGAAGAGAAATGTTCATGTTGACTATTTGTCAAGTGTTTGCTCCTTGTGTGGTTAGATGTTCCCTTCTTTACTTTTTATTTTTCTTTTTAGGGTAGTCACTTCTTCTCCCCCCCCCCCCCCATTCTTCAATTTTCAAATATTCTCCCTTTTTCAAAACCTTCTTGTTTTCAAACTATAACCGCTTTCTTTTAAAACTTTTCAAAAAGTTTAGACATGAGTCATTTTCATAGTTGAGATATAATTCTCCTATTCCCCATAGTATTTAAGATATTGACATTTTCCACTTAGATGTTGAGTGATAGACTAGTTGATTTTTAATCCAAGCAAAGATTTTCCATCTTAAGATGATGCAAATGTTGTTTTCTTGTACTTGTGGGCAACTAGTCGTAGTCTTCTCCTTAACATGACGACTTGTCTTTACACTTAAAATCAACCTTAACAAACCAATTTTTATTATTTGTACCACGAACTATGGGGTTTTGATCCTATATTGCACTTTGTGGGTACGTAGGCATGAGGCAAGAAGTCTCTCCAAACACTAAAATCTAAAAAAATATTTCTCTTCTCATCTCCCCAATCTCATTTCAAACAAACTTTTCAAACCAAAAAGCAGAGATATTTCAAAGGGTTCCTATAGAGTACTATAGACATTTTGGGTGCTAACACCTTCCCTTAGCGTAACCAACCCTCTTACCCAGTCTCTGTTTATCTGTTCTTGTTTTAGAACTTGTTTAGGTTTTGTTCGCTCTTTTTCCTTCCCTTTTGGATAAAATAAAAGTGTGGTGGCGACTCTTAATTTATGAGTTAAGTTAATCAATAACTTACACTCACAATTTCCCCTCTACAGAAAAGTGGCGACTCTGCTGGGGATTATGGTTCTTAGTGGGTTAAGCCTACTTTGATTTATTTGCGCTTATTTGATTGATTTGTTTGTGATTGCTTGTTATGTTTGGGTGCTTGGTGATCTATGTGATAACACAAGTCCTATACCCGGACTTGAGAGCACAATAAGATAGGATGTGTGGTATAATCGAGGAGATGTGCTTGGAGTAGTCCTTTTCACGTCAAGTCGAGATCCACTGCTCAGTGGAGGCCCCTTTGGGATTACTGATGTCATATAAGTAGTCATGAATGACATTACTTTTTCTGACCTGGGAGCTCGAGAAGCTGAGGACCGTAGAACCTTTAACCCATCCTGGCCTATTAGGACATAGTGAGGAGATTATCCAAGTGTAGACCTGAGATGATTGTCACGCGATACTACACTCGGACGAGTTTCTCTTGAGAATATTACTGGTAGGCGAGTAGTCGTTACACCGGTAGTATCCGAAAGATGGGACTATGACTTTGGGAACTTTTTAGAACCTTGTTCTACAGGTGCTGATATACCCTTAGTACACACCATTGTGGGTTGGTTCTCACCCTTGACTCTATGCTCGTGACTCGGAACCTTGAACCTGTGTGCCTTGTGTGATCTTGTTTGTGGTTGTTGCATACATGCACTCATGCATTCATGAGCATTTTTCTCAAGATTTCAAGGAACTTATAGGTGCTTTTTGCAAATATTTCAGATGACAGTGATTATGGATCTTGGAAGAAGGAATACACAAAAATATAGTTTCAAGAGTCCCGATCTAGAAGAATTGAGAAAGCTTGGATCTTTGGTATCTAGTCCCGTGGATTTCAGAGGCCGATATGGTAGACTTTTGTCCATCGTGAAGACTGATATTGAAGATGGGGTTTTTAACACCTTGATTCAGTTCTACGATCTGTTGCATCATTGCTTCACTTTTCCTGATTATCAACTTGTGCCAACTTTAGAAGAGTACTCTTATTGGATGGGTTTGCCTATTTCAGACAAGATCCCTTTCAGTGGTTTAGAGGAAGTTCCAACACTCAAGTTCATTGCTAAAGCTATTCATCTTAAAGAGTCTGATCTTAAGGGAAAGTTTGTCACCAAAGGAGGAATTCTGGGGATTAATGCCAAATTCTTTATGGGGAAAGCTTCTACCTTTGCTACTCTAGGGAGTATGGATGCATTTGAGGCTGTTCTTTCTTTGTTGATCTATGGTCTTGTGTTGTTTCCTAACATGGATCGTGTTGTCGATGTTCATGCTATTCAGATCTTTTTGATTAGGAATACTGTACCTACCTTACTAGGGAACACTTACCATTCCATTCACTATAGGACTTCCAAGGGTGGAGGAGAGATTACTTACTGTGTACCTCTACTGTACAGGTGATTTATTTCGTACCTGCCGCAGTCTCAACTCTTCAAGGATAACAAGGATAAGCTCAGATGGTCTCAGAGACTTATGTCCCTCACTCATGCAGACATGACTTAGTATTATTCAGCGTATGATACTGGAGTGATTATTGATGGTTGTGGAGAGTTCCCCAACGTGCCTCTTCTTGGTACACAGGGAGGAATTAGTTACAACCATATTCTTCCTAGACGCTAGTTTGGATATTGCTTGAAAGATAAACCTAATAGTCCTTCATTATCGGGATTCTTTTTCCTTGATGGAGTCGAGAGCTTGGAATTGAAGAAGTGGATTGTACATTCTTGGCGCAAGGTCGATAGGAAAGATAAGGGTCAGTTAGGAAGCCAACATTGGGCTATTTCTGAGTGTTACATTCAGTGGTTCCGTGATAGAGCTTGTCAAATCAAGATGCCTTATCCTCTTGAGAAGCCATTATTTCCTATTGTTACACCATCATATTCTCTTATTCTCGCTGATGATAGAGGAAGCCTTTAAGAAGCTTTGGCTAATATGAAGCAAGAGAAAGGGATATGGGAGAGCAAGTTTCATGCTTCCGACAAAGAGAAGACGGAGTTGCAGAAACAACTAAAGGAGAAAGATGACTTGATTGAGTTGCTTGAGTGACATGTTACGAAGAGATCTAGGGAGACAGGGGATTTATTTTCCTCTAGCACTTCATCATCTGTTCATCTTCCTGCCTCTGGAGCATGGAAGGGTATTGTGGACCGACTCGTGATGAAGAAGGACACCATGAAGGCTCATTATGAGAGAGACATCAAGAGGCTTCGCGAGAATTATTAGCCTAGGATTAGATCATCTTCTGACATGATGCCATAGATCTAGTTTTATTCCTCTTATGTATAGGGACTCTTTGAGATTGTATTTCAGACTTTGTAATCCTTTTTCCAATATCAATGAAATGAGATTTTCAGTATTTCAAATTTGCGTTGTTTCATTAGTATTTGCAATTCACTTTAAGGTTCCTTGAAATCTTTGCATTTGCATTCTGCATATCATGCATCATTGTGCATTGTGTTTTTCCTTTTCCAGGTGTCTTATATATTTCCCTTGGTCTTCATTCATATAAGCTGTCACATCACTATAATACTCGGGCTAATCAAAGAAAGAAGATGGATCAATTGCAACAAGAAAACCGTGAACTTCGTGAAGAGGTAACCACTATGAAGGACAACATAGAGCGAATTTCTGCAATGATGAAAGCTCTGGTGTCTGCTTAAAATCAGCCACCACCACCTCCTCGTTCTTCTATGCAAAGAATAGTGATTTCAGAGATTGTATCAACGCCTATTTATATGGCCACGGTTAATGCTTCTCAACATCAGTTGCCTCCTTGTTTCCCTTGGGGCATGCCTCTAACTTATATGCCAGAGGGATATCAACCTCCTACTTCTGAATGTCCAAGATTCCTACTATTATTCCTGTGCCACCTCATGTGGTTTATGTTGTTCCTCATACTGAGATTCATGTTATTTCTGCTGTTGTACCTATGCCACCACCCGTTGGTCACACTGTGCCTTATGCTGAAGAACAAATTTTCCACACTGCTCCGAGCGAGAGTTTGGATGTCCTTGATCATATGGATGATTTTCAAGATCAGTTTACTGAGATGCAGGAAGAAATCAGGGCTTTAAGAGGGAAATAGTTATTTGGAAAGAACGCTCACGAGCTTTGTCTTGTCCCAAATGTGAAGATTCCTCCGAAGTTTAAGGTTCTGGATTTTGAGAAATATAAAGGGAATACTTGTCCGCAAAGCCATATGGTTATGTATGCTAGAAAAATGTCCACCCATACTGATAACAATCAGTTGCTGACTCATTATTTCCAGGATAGGCTTACCGGTGTTGCACTGAAGTGGTACATGGGACTTGATAGCTCCCAAATCAAGACATTCAATGACCTCAGAGAGGCTTTTGTTCATCAATATAAATACAATCTGGATATGGCGCCGGACCGTGATCAGCTCTGTGCAATGTCTCAGAAAGAGAAGGAAACATTTAAGGAGAAGGCACAAAGATGGCACGAGATTGCTGCCCAGATCAGTCGTCCGCTTGAAGAGAAGAAGACGACCAAAATCTTTATGAAGACTTTGGGCCCGTTTTATTATGAAAAGATGGTTGCAAGCGTACCTAGTGATTTTACAGAGATGGTTAATATGGGAATAAGATTAGAGGAAGCTATCCGTGAAGGACGTTTGAAGAAAGAAGGTAATTCTAGAAGTGCAAAGAAGCATGGCGCAGGTTTTCTAAAAAGAAAGAAGGCGAGACCAATGCTATTTTTTATGGAGGACGCAGAAGGAATTATGGTAGGAATAATCAATGTTAGCAACATGTTGCATCTGTTACGCCTGTTATCAATTCAACTCCTATTGTTTAGGCAGCTCCTGCCCAACAACGTGCTCACCAACAGAATAATCAACATAGCTGTTTTTAGAAGAACTTCGATCTAATTCTAATGAATTACTATGAATTGCTTCCTGGTTTGATTCAAAAGAACCTTGTTCAAACTCGTGCACCACCTGCTGTTCCAAAAGATTCACCGTGGTGGTATAAACCTGAGGCTCACTGTGCTTTCCATCAGGAAGGAGCTGGGCATGACATTGAGAATTGTTATCCATTGAAGACGGAGGTACAAAGGTTGGTTAAGTGTGGTATCTTGTCTTTTGAAGACACAAATCCTAATGTGCAATCAAATTCGTTGCCTAAGCATGGTAACACCTCTTTTAATTTGGTGTATGGTTATCTTGGCATATACCGTATTTTTGATATTCACTGGATCCGGAGGCCACTTGTTGAGATGCATGCTACTCTGAGCGAATACCACGATATTGAGCTTGCTTATGCCGCTTGTTACATTTGCTCTGTGAACCCCTGTGGGTGTGTGATTGTTTAGACATATTTACAAAAGATGGTAGACCAGAATCTGATTTAAGTCACTACAAATTAAAATGAAGATGAGAATGAGGTGAATGTCATAGTTCCACACTTCAACATCCCAGAGCGAGTTATAATTTCTTATGATAGTCAGAAATTTGTTGTTACACCTTTGGTTATCCGTTTTCCTGGCCCAGTACCGTATGAATCGGACAAAGTTGTTCCTTACAAATACAATGCTACCATGCTGGAGGACGGAAAAGAAGTTCCAATTCCTTCTCTTCCTTCAGTCGTGACTATTGCAAATGTAGGTCGTGTGACCAGAAGTAGTCGAGTATTTGCTAATGTACCCTCGAAGACTAATGAAGATGTTGCGGGTAAGCAAGCTCAGTTGAAGACTTTTGTTGAGGCTGGTCAATCTAGTGATGTAAACCAGAAATCAAATAATGATGAAATGCTGAAATTGATCAAAAAGAGTGAATATAATGTGGTGGATCAACTTTTGCATACACCGTCTAAATTTTTTGTGTTATATCTCCTAATGAGCTCTGAGGCTCATAGAGAATCTCTTCAGAAAGTATTGGAACAAGCTTATGTGGACTATGATGTGACGATTAATCAATTTGATAGCATTGTTGCCAATATCACTGTGTGTAATAATCTTAATTTTTGTGATGAAGAGTTAACTAAACACGGAAGGAATCATAATTTGTCTCTCCATATTTCTCTGAATTGCCAGGAGGATGCTATGTCCAATGTACTGGTTGATACCGGTTCATCATTGAATGTAATGCCAAAATCCACTTTGTCTAGACTATCATATCAGGGAACTCTTATGAGGTTCAATAGGGTCATTGTGAAAGCCTTTGATGGCTCAAGGAAGACTGTGATTGGAGAGGTTGATCTCCCTATCAAGATAGGTCCATGCTTATTCCAGATTAATTTTCAAGTAATGGATATTCATCCTGCTTACAGTTGTCTTCTTGGACGCCCTTGGATTCATGAAGTTGGGGCACTGACCTCGACACTTCATCAGAAGTTGGAATTTGTTCAGAATGGCAAACTTGTTGTTGTTGGTGGAGAGCAGGCTATGCTAGTGAGTAGTTTGTCATCTTTTTCTTATATTGATGCCAACGAAGATGTTGGAACTCCGTTCTAGGCTCTTTCTGTCGTTGATAATGCTATTAAGAAGAATGGAGTGTCCATGTCTTCCTTGAAAGATGCTCAACATGTGTTGGAGAGTGGCCAAGCTGATGGTTGGGGCCGAGTCATTGAGGTTGCTGAGAAAAAAAATAGAACTGGTTTTGGTTTCTCACTTGGTTTAACCCACAAAGAGCCGAAAGGTATTCGTGAAGTTTTCCGTAGTGCTGGGTTCATCCATGCCAAAGATCATTCTAATGCTGCAATTATTAAAGATGATCGAGAAGTTGAGATTAATCCTCAGGAATGGGAACAATACCTTGATGATCCTGAATACTTTTTTGAGACAGAAGATGTATATGTACCCTTTCATACCCCTCGACCAAGGCCTAAAGAACCTGAATATGAAGTCAGTTCCATCATTGAAGATGATCAAGAGGAAGAAACACCCAACTTTGTGACACGTGGATTGATATCCCAAAATTGGATAGCTGTTGACGTTCCTACTGTTGTTCATATTTCAAAGTAATTTATTTTTGTTTTCTTTCAAAAATCCTTTCATTCCGCCCAAGGTGAAAGTGAATTTGTGAGGGCTTTGTTTCAACTATTATCATCATCAATAAAATGTTATTTTGCTTATTCATATTATGTTTTCCCTTTTTGCTTTATTTCTTATGGTAACATAAAAAAACCAAAATAATAATTTGATAATCACTTTTATCTGCATGATACTTGCACTTTTGTTCATATTCTAAAATCAAACATAAATTATTGTGCATATTGATTGTTAAACCCATTGAATATAATGTCCCTATGCCCTCTCCCAACTTTGAATTCCCTGTGTTTGAAGGGAAAGAAGAAGATGTTAAGGAGATTCCAAATGAAATTTCTCGGTTGCTTGAGGACGAGGAAAAAGTCATTCAGCCTCATGAAGAGCTGGTGGAATTGGTTAATTTGGGTTCAGAGGAAAATAGAAATGAAGTTAAGATTGGGGCACTGCTTGGTCCAGATGTTAAGAAGAGGATAATAGAGCTTCTCAGAGAATATGTTGATGTTTTTGCTTGGTCTTATCAAGATATGCCAGATCTTGATACTGATATTGTGGAGCATAGATTGTCGTTGAAGCCTGAATGTCCACCCGTGAAACAGAAGTTGAGAAGAACTCATCCCGACATGGCTGTTAAGATAAAAGAGGAGGTTTAGAAGTAGATTGATGTTGGTTTTCTTGTGACTGCTGAGTATCCTCAATGGGTGGCCAATATTGTGCCTGTTCTGAAGAAAGACGGAAAAGTCCGAATGTGTGTTGATTATAAAGATTTGAATAAAGCGAGTCTGAAAGATGATTTTCCACTGCCACACATTGATATGCTGGTAGATAATACTGCTAAGTTCAATATCTTTTCCTTTATGGATGGATTTTCCGGTTATAATCAGATAAAGATGACACCTGAAGATATGGAAAAAACAACATTCATTACATCCTGGGGAACATTCTGTTACAGAGTGATGCTCTTCGGTTTGAAAAATGCAGGTACAACGTACCAGAGAGCTATGACCACTCTGTCCATGATATGATGCATAAAGAAATCGAAGTCTATGGGATGATATGATTTGTAAGTCGAGGACTGAATAAGATCATATTGAATATTTATTGAAGCTGTTTCAACGTCTGAGAAAGTTTAAGCTCCGTTTGAATCCTAATAAATGCACTTTTGGAGTCCGTTCTGGAAAGTTATTGGGCTTTATTGTCAGTCAGAAAGGCATTGAAGTTGATCTAGGTAAAGTTAAAGCGATTCAGGAAATGCCTGCCCCAAAACAGAAAAACAAGTAAGAGGATTCTTGGGACGTTTGAATTACATATCCAGATTTATATCCAATATGACTGCCACTTGTGCGCTGATCTTCAAGCTTCTCCACAAAGATCAGAGTTTTGTATGGACAGAAGATTGTCAAAAAGCTTTTGAAAGTATTAAAGAATACTTTCTTGAACCTCCAACTTTGTCTCCTCCCGTGGAAGAAAGACCATTGATTATGTATTTGACTGTGCTAGAAGAGTCTATGGGCTGTGTTCTGGGTCAACAAGATGAATCTGGTCGAAAAGAATTTTCCATTTATTATTTGAGCAAAAAGTTTACTGATTGTGAGTCTCGGTATTCCATGCTTGAAAAGACACTTTAGCTTGGGCTGCCAAGCGCCTCCGCCAGTATATGTTGAATCATACAACTCGGTTGATATCCAAAATGGATCCAATCAAGTATATTTTTGAAAAGTCTGCTTTGACTGGGAGGATCACTCGTTGGCAAATGTTGTTATCAAAATATGATATCGAGTACCGAACTCAAAAACCAATAAAAGGAAGTGTTTTGGCTAACCATTTGAGCCAATTGATTATTATCAACCTATCAGGTTTGATTTTCCTGATGAGGATGTGATGTACCTAAAGGATAAAAATTGTGAGGAACCGTTACCTGAAGAACGGCCTGAGCCTGGATCCCGTTGGGGTTTGATTTTTGATGGAGCTGTTAACGCTTATGGCAATGGTATTGGGGTAATTATTGTTATTCCCCCTGGTTCTCATATTCTTTTCATTGTAAGATTGATGTTCACTTGCACAAATAATGCGACAGAGTATGAAGCGTGTATTATGGGCATGGAAGAAGCTATTGATTTAAGAATCAAGATTCTTGATGTATACGGAGATTCAGCCCTAGTGATTAATCAGATTAAAGGAGAATGGGAAACGCGTCAACTTGATTTGATAGCTTATCGAGATTATGCAAGAAGGTTGTCAACTTTATTCAATAAGGTTGAGTTTCACCATATACCCAGAGAAGAAAATTGAATGGCGGATGCTTTAGCGACTTTATCCTCCATGATTGTGGTGAATCGGTGGAATGATGTGTCGAAAATTGATGTTATACGCCTTGATAGGCCGGCTTATATGTTTGCAGTGGAAAAGGTCGTCGATGATAAACCTTGGTATTATGATATTAAATGCTTTCTTCAGAATCAAGAGTACCCACTTGAGGCATCCAAGAAGGATAAGAAAACTTTGAGAAGATTGGCTGGTAACTTCTTCTTGAATGATGTTGTGTTGTATAAAAGAAATTATGATATAGTCTTGCTCAGATGCGTGGATACATATGAGGCAGACATGTTAATGAAAGAAATCCATGAAGGATCCTTTGGTACCCACGTCAATGGACATGCAATGGCTAAAAAGATGTTAAGAGTAGGTTACTATTGGCTGACAATGGAATTTGACTGCTGTAAATATGTGAAGAAGTGCCATAAATGCCAGATTTTTGCCGATAAAATTCATGTGCCTCCAACCCCTCTCAATGTTATCTTTTCTCCATGGCCTTTCTCTATGTGGGGCATTGATATGATTGGAATGATTGAGCCCAAAATTTCGAACGGACACCGTTTCATTTTAGTGGCTATTGACTATTTTACCAAATGGGTTGAAGCGGCGTCATATACCAATGTGACCAAGCAAGTAGTGGTCCGGTTTATCAAGAACCAAATCATTTGTCGGTATGGAGTTCCGAGCAGGATTATCACTAATAATGGGTCAAATCTGAATAACAAGATGATGAAGGAACTATGTGATGAGTTTAAAATTGAGCATTATAATTCTACTCCTTATAGACCTAAGATTAATGGGGTTGTTAAAGCTGCTAATAAGAATATCAAGAAGATTGTTCAGAAGATGGTTGTTATATACAAGGACTGAAATCCTTTCTTTGAGAGTTTTGATGGAAGCTGAATTGTCTGAGGCTGAATGGTGTCAGAGTAGATACGATCAGTTGAATTTTATTGAAGAGAAAATAATGATGGCCTTGTGTCATGGCCAATTGTATCAACAGATAATGGAAAAAGCTTTTGACAAGAAGGTTTGACCTCGAGTGTTCAGAGAAGGCGACCTCGTGCTCAAAAAGATCTCGACTTTTACCACCGATTCTAGGGGCAAGTGGACTCCTAATTATGAAGGCCTATATGTTGTTAAGAGAGCCTTCTCGGGCGGTGCATTAATCCTTACAACTATGGATGGTGAAGATTTCACTCGTCCTATGAATGACGATACAGTCAACAAATACTTCGCCTAAAAAATAAAAGAACAACTCGCTAAGTTAAAAACCCGAAAGGGCGGCTTAGTAAAAAATGGGCGTCTCGGTGGGCTGAAAACCCGAAAGGGCGGTCCATGCAAAAATTAGAGAAAAAGACAGAAATAATCATCCCGGTAGATTGAAAACCTGAGAGGGCAATCTAGGCAAAAGTTAGGGATTATGGCAAGTAACTGCATTCGGACAGTCTTGATCATTTGAAGCAACATTGCCTGTCAATGATTCTCGTTCAACCATTCTCAACAAAAGTTTTAAGCACAATGGAATTCAGAGTTGTTAGGGAGAATAGTGTTCATTGTATTTCAACGTAACCCTTTCCATGTATTTACCATTTTTCAAACTTTGTAATGATCCATGAAGTTACGCCATTTGCAGACTACCATTCTATTTATAAAATTGGACCTTTGTCCCTTTATTTGCAATTCTTACTTTGTTTCTGTTTGTAAAATTTCATTTATTGTTGATGATGATTTTTGAAACAAAATGTGAATAATTGATTTAAATTTTGAAAATTTATAAAAACATTTTCCGTTGATTTATGAATATAAAAAGGAACGTCAAAGGTTACTCCAAGAATGGTAAAATTGTGATGCACAAAGCTTAGTGTTTTCCTCAGCAGGGTTCGTTCTTACTCCCCTAGTAGAGTTTGTTGATAATTCCTCAGTAGAGTTTGTTCCTATGGATATAATCAGGTTTCCCCTTTTAGTTGTTAACAAGATGATGGGTTCCCTTAAAGATTTGTTATGATGTGTTGGACTTATAAAGTCCAGTATTTCTCAGTTGAAAACCTGTTTGAGTTTTTCTTCCAAAGAATATTGTTCAATTTTTCCCCAGCTAGGTCTCGATCCAGATCTTCTCCAGCTGATTATGTTATGATCACGTAGTTGAGCAGTTTTGAGGTCCACTTCTTCTTGATGTGTAACTCTAAGATTCATCTTTTGTTATCCCCAGTAGAAGTTATATGAGGAATCCCCACTCAGAGTTTTACCCTCTAGATGTGTTGTTGTTGCTTTGGATGTCCCCAAGCGGAGAACAATGTTATTTCCCTCTATGAAGTATTGATATACTAGTCACCTGTCGGGTTTTCTCTTGCCTCGTGTTGGGTATTGATTTAAATTTCCCCGCAACTTGATTTTCTGCTATGATGTTGACTTTTTACTATCCTCGGCAAGTCCAGGACATCTTTCTCTCCAGGTTGTTCTTATTCAGAGATTTATCCTCACTGATCCCCAGTGAAGGTAGCGCATCACTACTTCGGATGTTCCCCTGTGAAGTCGCTGAAGACGTTTCTATTTAAGGAGTATTGATATAGTAGTCAACTGTTGGGTTTTCTCTCATCTATATTGAGTATTGATCTAAAATCTCCCGCAGCTTGGCCTTTTACTGTGATGTTAACTTCTTGTTTTCGTCAGCAAATCCAGGATGCTTTGCTCAGAATTGGTTAATCGCCAGAGAGTTTCCTTACTATCTCTAGCAAATTTGTCTTTCTTTTTCCAGTGTATTTTTGTGTAATTGTTTATATGATTATAATCCCCAGTGGATCCATTATTTTTTCCGTAACAAATCTCTTCATTCCTTGAGGAAAAGTTCATGTGAATTTTTCTTATCCCCAGGAAGAGTCAGAAAGATTCGGGTTGTCATACCCGCAACAGATTCTCTCCATCTCCTAGAACAGAGTTTGTGTTGTTATCCTCTTTGTGGTTTATTGATGTTAGAAGATTGATCTCTGGGTTTCTCACCAAGCAGTACTTTCTTCTCCAGCAAGTTTCGAGTCTTGTAGTAGAATTTATTTTCCTTTGATGGCTTTTGTTTATCTCTTGTAGGATTTCTTTTGCTGAATCCTTAGTAGAGTTTCTAATTACATCTTCATTTTGTTGAGATTAGTCGAGTATTTAGTGGTGTTGTGATGTTTATTCACCCTCTGTTCATCCTTATGTCTGTTTTGTCAGCATATTCATACTCATATGCATTGCATGCTGTAACACCTCAAAATTTGCCCTTTTGTTTATATACTAATTGGCTTATGTTTATTTTCATTTCTTGCATTTGCATTGTGCATAGCATTGGTTCTTAGCATGGGATCAAGGTACTTGGTCCATTTTCTCAAGTCTCAAGCTTCAAGGTAGCTCATGGGGTTCATCATATCTTCATAAGGTCAAGCATGGCAAAGGATTTCAAGTGGATCTCTCCCTCCTAACCAGAGGGACCAATTAGGGTTTGTGAATCAAAAGGACTTCTTGGAGAGCTTTGTGTGTTCAAGGATGATGCTATGAGGTCTATATGCTCATATGTATCCATAAGATGAGGGTTTGGTTGATAATTCATGGTGAAGAATGTTCAGTGGATCAGTTGCTTGTGAACCAAGAAAAGTCAACTGTAAAGGAGAAAGTCAACTGTGAAATTTTGAGGTTATTTTCATGGTTTTCAAGGTCTCACATCCTCATATGGTCTTCAATTGTCAAGATTCATGCCATTCTTCAAGAATCAAGGGTTTGTGCAAAAGTTACTAAATTTGGAAAATGACCTATAATGAGAACTTTCCATTTTTGGCAATTTTTCCACCACATTCAACTTGACTTTTCATCATCAAGGAAGCTTCAAATGAATTTTCCTCCAACATGAAAGTTGAATATCTTTCTCTCCCATTTCCAAAAAGTACTAGAACATCTCCATATCATTTGTGGAACTCTAGTTATGGTCAAAACAATGCAAGGTGCATTTCATGGATTTCTTATATGTCAAATTTTCCACCATTGGCATTTTCACTCAAAAGGACTTGTAATGTTCCCAATTGCTTCATGTCACATTACAACATCAAAATACAAGTCAAGAGGATCATTTTTGGCCTTTGAATCAATTCATTCCATGACTTATTTTTCACTTATTCAACAAAGTTCAAAATTGCAAATGGATCAAAAACTCACCAACCAAGTCATTGCAAGGCCCAAGTACAATTCAGGTGTGGTTAGCAAGTGGAATGCAAGTGAATCATGCTGATTTCATTGAGCTTGCACGTGTGGATTAGTGGTGGTAACACAAAGTGCAAAATTGCAAATTCATCCAAATCTCACTAACCAAAGGATTAACCACTTGCTAATCATAATCAGGGGAATAATCAAGAGTATATAAGCTTACTCATGCCCTCACAGCTAGGTCAGAGACTCTCATTTGCTCAGTTTTGAATTTTTGCTCTCACACTTTCTCTCTTCGAAACTCACTCTCCTTGGAGTTTCTTTGAGATTTCTCTTCACATTCTTGATCAGTGAAGAGAATAGAGCAAGAATCAACCACTGATTGGAGCTCATACTGAGGTTTTCATCAAGTTCAGTTCAAGAGGATCCAAGTTCAAACCTCAAGATCTAGCACGATTCCAAGCTCTAGTTGCATTTATTTTGCAATTAGAGGTTCCAAGGACTTGATCTGCATCTTTTGGAAGGCATTCTTGTGGTATTTTGAGCTCTTCAAGGTTCAGGTTAGTGTGAAATCCATACTCATAGAACTTGTTTTTCTTATGTGCATAATGATCTGTGATGTGTACTGAGCATGTTGATCTATTTTATTTTGACTTTGGACGTGTATCATGAGAGTATTTGATGATTTAAATTTTGGATCCAAACTTTCTTTCCTTCGATTTGCATTGTATGGTGATGGTTTGTTGAAATGAGCATGATATTTGTGATCCTCATGTTTTTATGATTAAAATGGTATACTCGTGAGCAATTTCTGGAGAATTTGGTGTTGATGCTCACCGGAGGAGACGACCGGAGCTAGGGCTCCGGCGTCTGGTAAGTTTTCCGGCCGGCCAAAGGTTTGAAGGAGGAAGATGCAATCAGAGACGTCTGTTGGTTAGATCCAAGGGTCTTCATGTTGCCACGTTATTTTTATTCTGATTTTATTTTTGTGGCTTGTGTGTTTGTTATCCCATGTTAACTATCATGTGCGTGCAATCCTAAATGTTCATCTTAATTACTATTTGAAATGTTTGACTAATCTGGTGCGTTGGTGTGATCTTGTGGTTAGAATTTTGACAACGCATTAAAAAAAGACATGTGCTGCTCACGTGAGTTCTATTGTGGTCTGATTGATTGTGTGTGCGCGTGTGTATGTTAATGATGATGTGCGTGCGGATCTGTGCCTTTGATCATGTTTACCTGATTGCTTTTGTTGACCGATGGTGAGCGTTAGATAGATCTATTGGCTGATGTTGAATCTGAGTGTTGACTGGGTTCCATTGTTTTCTTTTGACTTTCGCTGGTGGATTGTTTGCCTTGGGCTTTGCTCTTTGCACCCTTCCTTTGAGCCCATGTTTACTTTTCAACGTGTTTTGCTTGCTGATTGCACCCCTCCAAGTTTATTTCTTTTTTTATTTTCTTAATTGTTTCATTTTGCATTTTAATTTTTTAAAAATCATTTTTATGCCTCCAAAAATTATAAAAAAAATCATGAAGCATGTTTAGCATTTTATAAAATTTTTTCAAATTTTATTTTCCATTTTTATTTTATTTCTGACATCTGAATTAATTGTTTAATTGATTTTCTTTTTGAATTGCTTCATATGTGCATACTTTGCATTGTAAAATTTATTTCTCATAGTCTACAAAACATTTTGAGTTCATTATTTTTGCATTATTTCACCAACATCTTGAAGTGCATAAAAGCATTTTTGTTTCATTTTTAAAACTTTTTCATATTGCATTTTGGTCCCCCTCTTTTGCATATTGGTTCATGTTTCTCACTTGATCTTTGCTTAATTGTTTGAGTTGCTTAACTTGTGAATTTTTGTGAGATCTTTTGACATGTGATTGGTTTCTGACTTAGGTCATTTGAATTTAAATTTCACAATTTCTGAATGTCATATGATACATGTTTGCTTATTTGTGCTCAAGTGACCTATGCATGATCATCTCTTGACATCTCTTTACACTAGTTGGTTTGCCATGCCAAATTGATTGAGTTCCTTTGTGATTCTTTACATGAGCTTTTGATATGATGTTGGCCCCTGGTTGAGATCCTTTGAGATTTAATTTTGCAATTTGTGGATCATATTTGGGTATGTTTTAAGGGTTTGAACTTTGAGTTTCCATTTGAGGATTACTTTGATGCATGTCTTGAAGGTGTTGCTTGATGTTTGGACTTGTATGACTTGAGTTTGGTTTTGATATTATGTTGATGCATATGCTACTGCCCCTTGAGTTCCTTACTTGGTTTTCATTTCACTTGAGCATAGTTGATTGCATTTGGTTTGAATTGTATGATGAATATCATTACCTTTCCTTTTGTGAACTTCTTTGGATCATAATGCTTCATGTTTTGAATCACTTTTGCACACATGAGTTGTTGATGATAATATGATTTTGGTTCTGACTTGCACTCATCTTCATCTTATCTTTCTCATTTCATTTTGATATGAAGTCCATGTATGCTTAATTGTGCATTTCATACAAGTATGCTTGCATTCTTTCATGATTATCTTTGCATGCTTACTTGAATTGTTTTGCATTGATCTTTGAAACATGTTTGTTGATTTGAGTTGGAAATTTACGATATGATGTGCTTGCTGCCACTTCTTGCATCTCATCTCTTCCTTCTCTTTCTCTTTTTCTTCTCTTTCACTCTCTTCCTCCCATGAATCTCAAGACTTGTTTAAGTCTTGGATTCTCTCCCTTTAGAGCTACCTAGTCCAACTTAATTTTTGATTAAGCTTGGAGTAGGATTAGAATTAGGTTTTCGGTTGTCTCTCCTAAGCCTCACTAACCATAGGTCATCCATGCATGATAACATTAGGACTCTTAGCTTCCCTTTAGAGTTTCCTTTGTGTCTTCTCTCTTCTCATCTCAAAACTTCTTGAAAACACTTAATAAAGATAAAGTGTATTGCGCACGAGCCTTAAGCGTGAGGAATGAGAAATGAGGGGCTTCCTCTCATCTTTCTAGAGTGCTTAGCGGGCGTCCTGTCTTGGGACGATTCGTTAAGTATTCGTCCCTGTGCCCTAGACTTTGGTGCAATGCAAGTTATGAACTAACTTAAAAAACACTTCTATCTAAAAAACACAAAAACAAATGCAAATCTTTTTATCCTTCGGGATTGTTTGGTTCCAGACCATTTTCAGAAAAGGGCACGTTACCTTCCGTCTGAGTCGCAAACAGGCATCGACCCTAACTGCCGGACGCGAATCTAACGTCGCTCATAAAAAACACTCACCCATCCGTGGTCGTACCCACGAACTACATTAGCTCTGATTCCTCTCTCTCGTCCGATTGAGGATATGTAGGCACAAGACAGCGATTGTCTTAGCGAGCAACCTTCCCCCACAGTTCCCGTCTGAACTACGTTGACTCTGACTTTCCCATTGCACTGAGGGAGTGCGTAGGCCTAGGGCATCGAATATGTCCTACCGAGTCCGTCTTAGTCACCCCCATCCCCGTTTTCTTTTGTTCAGCCATAGATAGTAGGACAACTCACCCTCCGTTTAGACAACAAGCATGGATCCCATCGAGTACGATGGATGCGTGGGGTGCTAACACCTTCCCCTCGCATAACCGACTCCCGAACCCGGACTATGGCTGCGATGACCATGTCTTTCCCCCTTTCTCTTCAGGTTTATGCAGTGTTTCCTTTCCCTCTCTCGGGATAAATACACATTGCTGGCGACTTTGTGTTTTCTGCGCCACTCTCGCATTTGTACCGTTGGATGTGAATCTTTCGGGAGCGACACATGCACATCCGTTTGTTGGGCATAACATATTGTTGTCGCATTGTGCATCTTACATTTGTGCTTCTTTGCTCTCTGGTGCTGTTATCCCCGCAGAGCGTGTGTGTCCTCTCTCCATTAGAGTGTCGACCCATAAGCAGAAAATGCCTATCTTTGTTAATTCCCCACTGAGTTTATGCCTCGTGGAAGATATTTGTTTTAGCCTTCCTCCCCAATTCATTTGTCTGGATGGAATTAATCCCCAGTTGAGATATTTCCTCATCGGGTAGAGTCTTGTTTGACCGTTTCTCTCTGGTTTATTCCTGGATTGAACTTTGGTCCCTTGCTCTGACAGCAGAAGCTTGTTACCTTTTGGTTTGGTTGCCTTGTCATAGCTATCACTTGGTTGATAGTTGGTAATCTTTCCATTTGAGTTTGGTTACCTTGTTGTAGCTATCACTTGGTTGATAGTTGGTAATCCCTCTTTTTGAGTTTATTACCTTTGTTGTACTTCCCTTAGTTGGTAGTAGGTAATATTTCTCTCCTTTTTTAGTTTATTACCTTTGTGGTACTGCCCTTAGTTGGTAGTAGGTAATATTTCTCGTATCCTTTTCGTTGGTTACCTTGTCGTAGCTATCACTTGGTTTATAGTTGGTAATCTTTCCATTCGAGTTGATTGCCTTGTCGTAGCTATCACTTAGTTGATAGTTGGTAATCTCTCCTTTTTGAGTTTATTACCTTTGTCGTACTGCCCTTAGTTGGTAGTAGGTAATATTTCTCGTATCCTTTTGGTTGGTTACCTTGTCATAGCTATCACTTGGTTGATAGTTAGTGATCTTTCCATTCGAGTTGGTTGCCTTGTCGTAACTATCACTTAGTTGATAGTTGGTAATCTCTCCTTTTTAGTTTATTACCTTTGTCGTACTGCCCTTAGTTGGTAGTAGGTAATATTTCTCGTATCATTTTGGTTGGTTAGCTTGTCGTAGCTATCACTTGGTTAATAGTTGGTAATCTTTCCATTCGAGTTGGTTTCATCGTCGTAGCTATCACTTGGTTGACAGTTGGTAATCCCTCTTTTTGAGTTTATTACCTTTGTCGTACTGCCCATTAGTTGGTAGTAGGTAATATAGCTTGGTTTGGTTACCTTGTCTTAGCTATCACTTGGTTGATAGTTGGAAATCTCTTCCTTTTGAATTTATTACCTTTGTCGTACTGCCCATAGTAAATAGTAGGTAATATTTCTCTTCCCTTTTGAGCTTATTACCTTTGTCGTACTGCCCTTAGTTGGTAGTAGGTAATATATCTGGTACCATTTTGGTTGATTACTTTGTCGTAGCTGCCACTTGGTTGGTAGTCGGTAATCTTTCCTTTCGATCGTGTTATTACCGGATACCTAGTAGTAGATGATCTTTTCCCTAACGAAGATTTTTATCTCCTCTATTGTGATGAGATGTCCCTCTTTTATTTCTGGTTGTTGGTAATTTTCCCTCAGTGGGATCTTACTCTTTAGTTTCCCCTGCGGAGTCTGTTCTCTTTTCTTTTTCTCCCCTGCATTTGTTTGTCTCCTGTGGCGTATTCTCCTCCACAGTGGTCTTGTGTCTGCATACCATCTACATAATCATATCATTTTGTGGTCTCTTAGGGCCAAAAATTAGGTTTATTTCTATATTTAAGTCTCTTTTACCTCGTTGGGACAAAGATGTCAATCTTCATATCTCCGGATATAAGAAACTTAAATAGGGGCAACTGTAATACCCTAATTTTTACCCCTAAGATCCCACATGTCATTTACATCTCTACAACAAACAAGATCACGAGCTTTGGTTCTCTTGCCCTCCTCTGTAGGTTTGCTCTTGAGGGAGATCACCAAGCACCCCTGTTTTCTTGTTTGCTTTATATTTTTTATGTTTATGTTTACTGACCCTTAATTAAAATCCAAAAAATATGTTTGTTTTCCCTTTACTAACTTTTTTAGGAAGAGGTTGGGATCAAGAATGTCAAATACTAGTTCCTCAGCTCGAATGAAATTCATCTGAACAAAGTCAAAGTTGATCTGCAAACAATTCGAAATCATTTGATCAAGAATTTCCCAAGTTTTGATTGCTTATTGCTCAAGAAACTCCAAGGTTCATGTGTTTATTTCCATGCCTTCTTTAACAAGCAAAATAATCGATCCAGAGCCACAATAGTGCAACAAAAAGGAAAATTTTTCACAATTTTTATTGTGTTAATCGATTAACACTATATGGTTAATCGATTAACATCTTGGAAAATTGAGAAAAATGAGCCAAATTCAAATTCTGCAGCATTTTGGCACAAAAATCACCTATTTCATCATGAGAATATTCTAGATTACTTCCAAATAATTCCCCTACATAATCACAATTAATTCCCATCATACACCCTCATTAATCACCACTTGATCTTGATTTTTGCCTCCAAAATCAACTTCTAAGCCTAATTTTGGCTCCAAACCAAATTCCAAGCCACCAAATTTCCAAGCCTAAATTCTATAAATAGAGGCCTCATTTCATTCATTCATGAAGCTTTTGATAGCCAAATTCACCTTGCAAAAATTTCTCTCAATTCTCTTCAACTACCAAATTCACCAACAGCTCTTCCTCCATTAAAGTTAGTAAGCTTTTCTTTGAAGCTTACTAATCTTTGAGCTAAACCTCCATCAAAACACTTCTTCAACATCAAATTCTGTAGATCAAAGCTTTGGAGTGTGATTCTTGAAGGTTGATTTGAAGCATTTTCAGATTTGGAAGTGGTAATCTCTAGTTCCACCATTGTTGTGCTTAATTCTCATCTTCCATAATGTGATCTCTTATTGATCTTTGTTGCTTGATTCTTTGAGCAACATTTTATGATTCCATTGGTGTTAATTGCTCTTAATTTAATGGAATTTTCGTCCTCAATTGCATCCATGATCATGAGGTGTTTGAAGAAGTGATTGAATCATGGAATGCTGATTTTTTTGAACTATTTTTTGTTGTCATAGTAGTGTTAATCGATTAACCATATACTGTTAATCGATTAACATAAGTCAGAATGTGTTTTTTGGCTTGTTTTGGGACTATTTTGAGATCTTTTCTTCCTTCTTCCATTTCCTTTTGTTTTGCCTTGAATTATGATGTTTGTTAATCAAATTTCTCTTTAAATTCCATGGACTTTGGGTGTTTGATGAGGTTGGATAAACCTTCATTAGTTCAAATCTATCTTTAAGTGGATCATTAGATTCATTTTAGGTGCTTTGAATTAGTGATAGGTTTTTTACATTAATCCACCAAGAAGAGTGATGGAACTTAAAGATGGAATGATTCAAATATTGTAATTCAATTTAGCTTCCCTTCCCCTTTTCTCTTTTTTTCTTTTGGTCAATGAAAATCTTACATATATCATTAGACTTCTCTTTGAAGTTATGATCAAGATGAGACCACTACCTCTTTTCTTTTAGTGTGGCAAGTTTTAGGAGAATGAACTACATGTCATTTCTCTAACTTGTATTAACACGAACATTGTTATTGACCGGCCTCAGATAATCGTGGCTTCTATGTAAGTCCGGTTACGATTGCTTAACATAGCGCTAAATTGTCCCGAAATCGAAAATCGGTTTATTTTTGTAAGTGAGTTTTCAATCCCTTACTCTTCATAGTGTGGTGTGAAATAGATTATCCGAGTTGGTGCCCTTCCCTTAATGATGTATGGATTCATGTTTTCATGCTTATGGTTGACTAGTCGAGTATTCTCCGAAAAACCACCAATTGTTTTCCATCACTAACACAAACATACTAACTATATAATTGCACTAACTTTACTTTGTGCCTTTTAATTTTCGCTCTTTATTTTCTTGTCATTTACTTTATGCCTTTACTTTTAGAATTTTTATTTCATATTATCATCTTATTTTTCTGTTTGTCCACTTGGACACATGTTTATGCTTTTGCTCTTTTTATTTTGTCCACTTGTACCATACTTCCTCTTAAGATACTAATAAATATTAAAACACTTAAAATACTTGGTTCTCTTAATCCCGGACGGTTATGACCTTATGCTTGGACTTTGGACTTTGAACTTCGGACTTAGATCTAGGACCCCTGCCCTTTGCTCTTGGAGATTTGAGACCTTGGACCTTTTGGTGTTATTCTTGTCTATTTTGTCTGGAAATTTTCGGTGTGCAGGTGTTAATACCTTGACCATGAAAATCATCTGATACATGACTCTCATAATTGGCTTTCGATCCTTGGGAAGACTTTGCTTTGATCTTGCTATGTGTCATACCCCAAATTTTGACCACTAAGATTCCCCATCATTGTGCAAACCATCATCACAATATGGATGAACCATCATACCTCAATAGTCTCCCCAAAGATGGGTGAGCATCCACTACAATCAGACTTAGGGTTTCAGGCCCTCTCAGAGCTCTTAGACAAAGGATCAATCAAGGAATGAAATGATCTTCAACTTGTCTAAACCTCTCAAACATCCACAATGGATCAATAGGACTCCCACCTCAAGGATTAAGCACAAGGCTGCAACATTCTGAGTGGATCAAGCCTCAAGATCGCCAGTGTCACCAAATTAGGGTTTTGGTCGACCAGGGCCTCCATATGGAAATTTTCCTCTGGGCATGAGCCAATGCTTCAAAGCATAACCTATGATGCTCTAAGGTACATCATAAACCCAATCATCAAGTCAATTTAACCTCAGGGGATGCATTCACAAAAATCAGGAATTAGGGTTTCTTGATCTAATTCACCCCTAAGTTGACTTTTGGGACAAAACATGAGCCAAGACCTCAAGAAATGATTTGAGGGTCTCTAATACACCACATTGATCCATTTGCAACAATGTATTGATCCAAGAAGCTTGAGCAACAAGTTTTAATTTCATCTAAACCACAGTTAGGGTTTCGCGGAAAAAGTCAACTGTATCTTTGACTTTTGACCAGGACAAGCTCCCAAACCCTAGGATATGATTCAATACACCCTATAACACCTATGAAATAAATCCATTAAGTTTGATTTAGGTCAAGGACTTGATTTCATAAAGGATCGCAGAATTTGGAATTCATATGACAAAAAGTCAACTGTGCAGTCAAACTTTGACTTTTTGAGATTTTTCACAATTATGGTTTTTTAACCCTAAAATGATGTTAATGTGTGATTAGAATCAACATTCATCAAGAAAAATCAAGAAAAGTTGGATAACTTGTAAAAGGGGTAACCATAAAAAACTTAGAAATTTTTCTAAGTTATGGAACAAAGTGGCTAGGGTACCAACTTTGGAGGATCATAACTCCTAAACCACAAGGCCATTTTTTCCTATCCAAGGCTGCATTTGTAGCTCTCATTACCCTCTACAAAAGCTTCAACTTCACCTCATTCCAATTCATCATGGATTTTGAGTTATGGAATGATCAAAATCACAAAAAGTGAAAATGTCACTTTTTTCCAACACTTAGTGAAATTTTCACTAAGTCAGAATCTGCCTTCACTTTTCTCCAAATGTAGGGGCATTTTTCACTTGGATCCAAAAAGTATCAAAACCAATTATGATCAAACAGTTGTTGTATCATATGAGGGCTTTCCAAAATAGCCAAGAACTCCATCAAATTCCACTTGGGCCATGAGATATGACAATGGCAATATGCCTTGCTGAAAACTGCCAAAGCAAGGCAGATTTTCGAGTTTTGCTCGATTTGCCCAAATTTTGCAAAGGGAAAGCAACTCTATCCATCTGAACACCTCACGGGGGGACCAAGGAGGAACCAACTCTGATCCCAAGCCTCCCAAGTCTTTAGAACCAAAAATAGCATGCCAAACCTAGAATTTCCTAAAAAAGGGACAAGACTCCAATTTTGGATTGGAGCATTCAATGCATACACCAAGGTGGCATGGGCTGAGCCATTTCCAACTGAATTCAGTCAAGACTTATCCAATACCAAGGGAACCAGCAGCCTGTGCCCTAACCTCTAGTCAATGGCTAGAGGAGACTTGGATTCTCATTGCTCAACATTGGCCAAACCTATGTAGCAGTTGCCATTCACTATTCTTTGCAAAACAAACTTGCTCTACTATAAATAGAGCTAATTTGTGATCAGTTTGAGTATACCAAAGCCATCAAACAAATATTTTCCTCAAAATCACCTTCTCACTTCCAATTTTGCCTTCTAAGGGAAGTCACCATCGGGTTTTGAGTTTGAGAGCTATTCCAATCAAACCAATCACACACACACACCTCATAAACATCATATAGAAGTGATCCAAACACTCACATAACATCTGGAACACCAAAATCACAAAATAACTAGCCAATTGCTCAAGCCTTTGACAGATTTGCAGTTGGGGCGCCATCTCAAGTTCCATATCATTTCAATCCATTCCAAGCATCCAGACACACTCCATGGCACCTAGGGAAGCTATCCAGACATTTGGAACCTAGCTGTAACACCCCTAACCCAAAACACGATCACCAGCTGCAAGTGGTAAGCATGAGCTCTTCTAACTCTATGATCCATGCAATTTTTAGTGCATAATAATTTGGCCATATGTTCATAATCATGCATGGAGTGTTTCCCCTCAATCAATTATATTGTTTGAATCGTGTATGGAATTTCTGAACCTTCATGCAGAATTTAGGGTTCTTGAGGTTTCTCTTTGATTTCTTATTCCATGCTTAAAATAAATGAAATTAAAGACCATAGACATGATCGTGAGGTTGAAACGAGTAGATTGATATGTAGATTGCATGATATAATCAAGTATTCAGTGAGATTGGATAGAAAACGCAAATCTGTAGAAACAGAGGGTGGCGCGTGTTCTTGCCCTTGTTCTTGGCGCCTTTTTTGAAAATTCAAATATTTAAATTTTGTGATTTTATTTAATTGATTCAAAAATTAATTTCTCTCTGAGTTTTAATGATTTTGAGTTGATTCTTTTTTTAATAATTCACAAAAATGTCAAACTATTTTATTTTACCAAAAAATCCCAAAAATATTATTTATTTCATATAATTTATATTTTTGCAAAGAATTAATATTTAAATTGTTTTTTACATTTAAAATATTTTTTCCTTCTTGATTTTAATGACTTCTAATCATTTTGTAGGTCAAAACTTGATTTTTGAAACATTAATCCAAGATCACAATTTGTTTTCCACATGTTTAACAATTTTGATCATTTTAATTGAATTTTTATTCAATTAAAATACATTTTGAAAACAAATTAGGGTTTTTGATTAATTCAACCCTCATCAGACTTTTTCAAACATTTTTGGCCCTCTAATAGAGTGTAAGACCCAATCCTTTGTAAATACAAACCTATTTTGGGCCTCAAATGTTGTATAAGTCCCGTTGTATTTCAAAAGTTCGGCGTGATCATCGCCCGTTTAAAACAAACCATCTGGGCCTCTCCTCGAGCTATAAGACCCATTCAAAATCATTTTTAGGCCCCTAATATAGTGTAAGACCCAACCCCTTTTGAAACCAAAAGCTTTTGGGCCTCAGTCATTGTATAAGACCCACGGTGTTTTCAAAACCTCGACGCGATCGTCGCCCTTTTCAAAATTAACCATTGGGCTTCTCCTTGAGGTATAAGACCCATCTTTGTTCACTTTCAATCATTTTGGGCCTCTTGAGAGAGTGTAAGACCCATCCCCTTTGTATAGAAAACCTTTCTTAGGCCTCAGTCACTTGTATAAGTCCCTGTACAAAACGACAGTGCGATCACTGATAAAACCCTGGGCCTCTCCTTGAGCTGTAAGCCCCAATTTTCCTTTAAAAAGCACTTTCTCCTTTGATTTTGTAATATACTGTTATTTTCAATTTCTTTGTTGAACAACTAACAATACAGTATGGAAGCTTTACAACCGAGTAAGTATTTACCCGCTTTTATTTACCGTTTTCATATGTATATAACTGTATTGTGGGGTTGTTTCACTGTAAGTCTTCTTTCATAAACTCATATCGACTGTGTAATACTAGTATAGATATATAGAGTTTCCCCGGCAACTACGTCTAGAACTAGACAAAACCTCGTCTCCTTACATCCGACGTTCTCCTGGATATTTCAACATAACCTAAACCATGAGAATTTTCTTTTACAATAATTTTAGATAACTAGATCTAAGAAATCTCCCCCTTGAACAATTCATATACAGAAGGCCAATGTTCCAAGTGAAACCCCTTCTGGAACTGTTCATCAGCCTCCTCTTGGGCTTAGTGCAAGGACCCACAGGCTTCCTAAAAGCATCCCCGCCTCCTCTTGGGAGTTGTACAAGGACCCGTCGACTTCTTAGAAGTTTTCACAACCTCCTCTTAGGCTTCGTATAATGATTCTTCCTCCGGGAAGATAACCTCCTCTTGGGCTTCGTACAAATTGTCCCTACGGCTTCTTAAAAGTTTTTCTCGCCTCCTCTTGGGCTTCGTACAAATTGTCCCGACGACCTCTTAAAGGTATAGGAACAGAAATTAGTCATCTTAATAGAACAGTCTTTCAAAGAGTCTAGATCTTTCTACGGCAAACGTACTATCTCTTGATCTCTCTTAAGCATAATAAAAAGATAAAACTCTAGACTTGGACAGTCTAATCTCCTTGAGTCTCGAAGACATTCTCAGGTTCCTTTCAAAAATAGGAAAAAGCACCCGTAGACTTGGGCAGTCTCAATACCCTTCGGATTCCCCGTTTTCTTAAAGAACAGGAAATAATCCCGGTCCTCAGATCAAATCCATGAGTACAACATTACCTATATAAGAACTGATTTTCTCTTTTAACCAACATACTGAACCTGTCACTCAACTGAAACAGTAACCCTAGCCTCCCTTTAGGGCTTTGTACAAATGGTTCCCCCTAGCAGAGCTAACCTTTTCAGACTTTCTTGTTGAATCAACCACTTTTAGCCTCCGTCTTGGGCTTTGTACAAGACATATAAAACACTCTCTTGTTGAGTATAAAAGACTCTCTTCTTGAGTCAAACATTTTTTAGCCTTTATCTCGGGCTTTGTACGAGATACAAAACACTCTCTTGTTGAGTATAAAAAGACTCTCTTGTTGAGCCGATCACCTTTAGCCTCTATCTCGGGCTTCGTAAGAGATACAAATCACTATCTTGGTGAGTATAAAAGACTCTCTTGTTGAGTCAAACCCTTTTAGCCTCCGTCTTGGGCTTCGTACAAGACACATATAAAAACACTCTCTTGTTGAGTCAACCCTTTTAGCTTCTATCTCGGGCTTCGTACGAGACACAAAAGCATCCTCTTGTTGGGTCAATAGCCTCCTCTTAGGCTTTGTATAAAGAAATCCCCGTTTGATTCAATCAACCTTTTAGCATCAAATCATGCTTTGGTCACAGCATACAAACATCAACAACTCCTTTTCCCCCATCTAATTGTTGTAAGCGGCAAGCCTCTGGATTATTTACATCCACGCCACTGTCCCTCTTTTAGCATGAGAAATTCCTAAGGAAAGATGGCATTACTCTACACTGAGTTAAAGTCTTCTCCTTTAGGTTAAAAATCCCCTATAAAGGAAATTATGGCATTGCTGGATTCGCATATCCCAGTTAAAGTAATTCTCCTTTATAATCAGTCACCCAACAGTTGTGGCAAACATACCCCCCCCCCCTTTAGAGATGACAAATTCTCTCTAAAGTTAAACCCTTTTAGCTTCACATCTTGGGCTTCGAACAAGATACAAATAAACCCTTCAGCTTTACATCTTGGGCTTTAAACAAGATACAAACCACCTTTAGCTTCATGTATTGGGCTTTGAACAAGACACCAAAACACCCATTTCCTCCCCTAGAATAGGAGGAACTACGATCGCTCTGATTTCCCTATCCCGGGAATACGTAGGCATAAGATTGAAAAAGAATCTTAGCGAGCACACTAATCAAAATACCCCAAAGTCCCCTACCTCCAGCCAATCTAGCACAGTATCCCAACAAATTCCCCATGAACAATCCCGGTATTTCGTTCTGAACAAAATAAGCAGAGAGAGACCCACGAACTAAAGTCGCAGCTGTAAACCAACAGTTTTGACTGTTTAACCTCAGTTTGCAAGCAGGGTTAATTGGAGACATCTATTTCCCTTCCTTCATCAGCTTCAATAGGATAAAAAATGAATCGAACTATAGTACCAAAGCGATAGTGATTCGAAACCACAAAAACCGCGCTACAGAAAAATGGCGACCACAGTGGGAGGTGCCATGGTAAGATCTTGTCGTCCCCATTTTCCACAGAAAAATGGTGACCACAGTGGGAGAAACTTGTTCTTCTCCCGTCTCTTAGGAGGAAACCTTAAGTTTAGACAATTTCCACGGAAAAATGGCGCCCACCGTGGGGCCAAACAAAGGAATCTTGTCTCTCTTATCTCTCTGGTTGAAACCTTCTCTTAGGACGAGTCTTTGGGTTCACAAGGTATCAGCGAATGACGGTTCCATTGGGGAATGTCATTATTAGGATTGGCCCTCACTAGGATCTTAGGTCAAAAACCTTTAAGTTGGGAAGGTACCACAGAATGGCGACTCCGTCGGGGAGCCATTTTCTGTTAGGATCATAGGATTCATAGATTTTAAAAAGTCTAGGACATTAGGACAAATATATATACTACTTTTCCTAATTGATATCTGTGTTTATTTTTCTACTAATGGGAATGCGTGTGATGCTGCATGTGGAAAGATTGAGTATACACCTAGGAGAAACCACTTTCAGTAGTGCAGAAGCTATCGGAAATAGTTGTCACGCGATACTACCCTCTTCTGAGATTCTTCGAAATACATCACCTAGCACGGTTCCCGGCCCGCTGATGTTATCTCAACAAGAATCAATGATTTTGAGAGACAGGTACAAAAGTCACTAGTATAAACCTTTGGGATGGGTAGAGCCTTGACTTCATGACACCGACCCTTTGCCCCATGTTTTTTCTATGTTTTTGTGTGCTGCATTCATTCATTCATTTAAAAAACATTAAGCAAAGAAAAATTTTCTCTTCTAGTCTCTCTTTTTTAAATTAAACCAAGACAATGATTGCAAATGTCAGAGAGAAAAGGATTGCGTAATGGATTTCGGTAGAAGAAAAACTCACAAGTATACCTTCAAGGTTCCAAAACTAGGGGATTTGAGAGGATTAGCAAGGATGATCACTAACCCTGGCGCTTTCAGAGCCAAGTACGGAGGTCTGCTACCTCTGTTAAGGGTCCATGTAATTGAGGGAATCCTTGAGGCACTCATTCAGTTTTACGATCCAGTCTATAACTGTTTCACATTCCCGGATTACCAGCTCGCACCAACACTGGAGGAGTATTCTCATCTAATTTATCTACCCATTAGTGATCAAGCTCCATTTTCTGGACTGGAAGAAATTCCAAAGGATCAAATCATTGCATGAGCAATCTATTTGGATGAGTCAGAAGTCAAGACTCACATGACCACCAAATGAGGAATCCCAGGTTTACCAGCCAAGTTTCTGGTAAAGAAGGCTTTATACTTTGCTAGTATAGGGAACGTGACTGCTTTTGAAAGCATCTTTGTTTTACTCACCTACGCGTTATTTCTGTTTCCCAACATTGATAATTTCGTCGATATCAACGCCATTAAGGTTTTTCTCATTGGAAACGTTGTACCAACCTTGCTCGCAGATGCGTATCATTCTGTACACTTAAGGAATTTATACAGCGGAAGAATGATCACATGTTGTGTATCCCTGCTATATAAGTGGTTTATCTCCCATTTGCCTAAGTCTGCTACTTTTTGGGACCATAAGATTGCCTTACGTTGGTCGCAGAAAATCATGTCTCTTACCAACTCTGATATAGATTGGTCCAATAGGATTTATAACGGGATCAGGATCATTGACCATTGTGGAAACCTCCCCAACATACCCCTCATAGGAGTTAAAGGAGGAATCAATTACCATCCAGTCTTAGTTCGTCGTCAATTTGGATACCCGATGAGGCATGTCCCGTGTAATGCTCATCTGGAAGGTCTTTTCTTCAAGGAAGGAGAAAATGACAGGGCACTAAAGATGGAAATAGTGCACGCTTGGAAACATGTTCATAAGAAAGGACGGGAGTCTCTAGGAAAACCGGACTGTGTCTCGGTGGAGCCTTATCTCCACTGGGTACAAACTAGAGCTCTCAAGCTAAAGATGTCTTATCCTCATCACGGAGTTCTTCCGCCAAGGGAATCTGTCATGTACTTCATGACTGAAACGGAAAAACTTCAGGTTACTCTCAACAAAGTTCAACAGGAGAGGAGGTCTTGGAAGAACAAGTACCGCATCCTTAATGTGGAGTGTACCAAAATACAGCAACTGCTTAAAGATAAGGATGCTCTAATTAAGATTTTGGAGCAACATGCTGTAGAAAATCAGGATGACCAAAGGAATTTACTTGCTTCTTTCACTTGGCAAAGGAATGACAACCCGACAACGGCCCAAGAGCCCCGGTCCAAGAAAAGGAAAGTACCAGAATCAGCACCCGAGTTCTCCTCAGAGAGGACTCGGGACCCATTAGCTTAGGTTTCTGTTTCCGTACCTTGTAGTTTACTGTATTTCCATTTCCACAATCCTTTGAATTCAATAAAACGGGGGTTTCCCCACTGTTTGATATTTGCAATCCAATTGTCGAAGTTTATTTTGATTAAACAAAAAAAAATGATTAATATAATCATTGCATTCATCGTTCTCACGTCACGTATTCTTCTTACCTACGAATCTCACGTTTGTGTCTCGGTTCTAGAGTCAAACTGTCTCATTCGTACAATACTCGGGCCAATCGTCAGAAAAAGATGGATGATCTTGAGGAAGAGAACAGAGAGTTGAAAGAAGAGATCGACGCTCTGAGAGAGGATATGAGAAATCTTTGTAACGATATGCAAGCCATGGCAGAAGCTCAACTACAAAGAACTGTGATCTCAGAGATCACCTCAACGCCCATAGTGGAGAAGTATGATCCTAGGTATCAAATGTCGAAAGATCGTCCCTGGGGCATGCCTGTTAACTATATCCCGGAAGGATATGTTCCGCCAATCACTGAAGATCAAGGAATCATAGTAGAAGCCGCTGGGCCTGAAGGTTACAAACTTTGGGAAAGAGAGGATGCCAGAGGCCTAATGAGGACTTCTGAAGGTTACAAACTTTGGGAAACGCCGAGATTCACTGTCGTAGTAACGGTACCACCCCCTGTGGTGCACACTGTCCCGGAAGGACAGATTCCACAGATACCTTCTGGTAGAAAGGAAAGTATGCTTGATAGAATGGATGAATTCCAGGAGTAGTTCCTGGAAATGCAGAAGGAACTGCAGGCTATTTGCGGTCAGGATTTATTTGGAAAGGACGCCGCAGACCTTTGTTTGGTCCCCAATGTGAAAGTCCCGCACAAGTTCCAAGTACCCGATTTTGAAAAGTACAAGGGTAACTCTTGCCCTCAAAGCCATTTGGTGATGTACGCTCGGAGAATGTCAGCTCAGACAGAGAACCAGGATCTACTGATTCACTACTTTCAAGATAGTTTAATCGGTGCCGCATTAAAATGGTACATGGGTTTAAACCACACTACGATTAGCACTTTCAGAGATCTTGGCACTGCCTTCATCCAACAATATAAATACAATTTGGACATGGCACCAGACAGAGATCAACTCAGATCAATGTCGCAAAAGGACAAGGAAACCTTTAAGGAGTACGCTCAGAGATGGCGTGAAATTGTCGCTCAGATTTGTCCACCTCTTGAGGAAAAAGAGATGACAAAGATTTTCTTAAAGACCTTAAGCTCATTTTACTACGACAGAATGGTCGCCAGTGCGCCCAGTGACTTCACCGAGATGGTGGGAATGGGAGTTCGTCTTGAGGAAGCCGTCCGAGAAGGACGTTTAGTTAAAGACGCTGGATCCTCAAGTAGTACAAAACGATACGGTAGTGCTCTCCCTAAGAAAAAAGAGCAGGATATTGGGAATATCTCTCTCGGAAAGCAAAGGTGACGGTACCAACCAGTAGCAGCTGTAACTCCTGCTATCAACCCTGCGCCTGTTTCTACGTATCAACCTCAGGTTGCTCAAAGCCAACCGTATTCGCAACAATATCAGCAAAGGACACAACAACCTCTTCAGTAGGCTCGTCCTCAATACAACAACAACCGTACAACGCGGCCACCAGGATTTGATCCTATACCCGTATCATACGCAGAACTATTTCTGTTACTACTGGCCAAGGGGCATGTCCAGACTAAGTCTCCTCTTACAGTACCGAAAAATCTGCCTTTTTGGTTTAAGGTGGATCAGACTTTCCCTTACCATCAAGGAGGACCAGGGCATAACATAGAAAACTGTCTCAATTTCATATCCGACGTGCAAAAGCTTGTTAGGAGCGGGGTCTTATCTTTCAAAGATACGAATCCGAATGTTCTCACGAACTTGCTGCCTCAACACGAAAAGGCTACAGTCAATTTGATAGAGGGAGAGTCTAACAACACCTATCAAATTCACGATGTACTCTTATTGAGGGCCAACTTGGTCAAGATGCATTATAGACAGAGTGGATATGGCCATGTGCCACCTCATAATTATCACCAGTGTGATATCTGCTCTAAAAGCAATCGAGGATGTTCTGTGGTGCAATCAGCTCTACAGGAACAGATGGATCTCAGATGGATCCAAGAGCATCGAGTTCGTGGAGATAACATGGTTTACACGAATTCCAACATCATTCAAAACCACGATATCCGTGCGATGAATGTTGACCTGGTGGCAATGCACTCAAGGCAAAGCCAGTATCATAATTTGCCATGACACGATTACAATTCTTGTCTGACTTGCTCAATAAACAAACAAGGTTTCTCTTTCATACAAGAGGCCCTCTAGCGTCAGATGGATCTTGGATGGATTCAGGACTACCATGATAGGAATCATTATCAAATCAACATGATTCAAATCTTTGATATTCGCTTGATGAATACCAGCCTGGTGGAGTTACATGCTAAACAGGTCCGGCTCGGGTTCCTGGTATCACATGATTATCAGGGATGTAAAGCGGGTTGCGAAGAGGGTCAGGGTTGTGCCCCTGTCCAGGAAACACTTCAGTACTTGTTGAACCACTGGTGGCTTCTAATCTATATGGATGAAGACACCCAGCAAATTAGTATCACTAACGGGAATCCTACTAGATATCAAAGTCAGGATGTTCGGTCGATGGAAACAGATCTAGTAAGGTTACACTGTATTCAAAGCGGACGAGGCCAGGTGCCACTACACAACTATGAGCGGTGTGGAGTTTGCTCAGTGGATAATCAAGGATGCTGCCTCGTGCGAACAGCCCTTCAAAGTCAGTTGGACCGCAAAGAGATTCAACCATGGTCAAGTTATGGATCAGTCAACTATCTCGCTGATTAAATCGAGGATGTCGTCGTAATCTCTGATCATCAGAGGACTAGGGATGTTTGTACCATTACCCCTCTACTTGAAGAATCGAGAGTTCCCAATCGGGAACGGATCGAAATTACTTATGATGGTCAGAAAAATCAGAAGGCTCCCATACTCATCTATCTACCAGGACCACTACCGTATGAATCAACTAAGGTTATCCCTTACAAATACGGTGCAACAACAATTGAGAATGGAAAGGAAATTCCGTTACCCTCCGTCGTGAATATTGCAGACATCAGTCGAGTAACACGGAGCGGTCGAATCTTCAACCGAGGAGTTGGAGAACCCAGCAAAGAAAAGGAACCTCAAACAGAAGTTCCCAATCCACCAGTCGGTCAATCCAGTAATCCCGACCTTTCAAAAAATGATGATGAGATGCTGAAGCTCATCCAAAAGAGTGAATACAACATTGTTGATCAGCTGTTACAAACTCCTTCAAAGATCTCGGTATTATCACTGTTACTTAGTTCAGAAGCGCACAGGGAGGCTCTACAGAAAGTCTTGGAGTAAGCTTTTGTGGAACAGGATGTAACAATTAGACAGTTCGATAGCATTGTCTCTAACATCACTTCCTGCAATAACTTGGAATTTAGTGATGAGGAATTACCTGGAGAAGGTCGCCGTCATAACATGGCGCTCAAAATTACAGTCAACTTCTAGGACGATGCTTTAGCCAGCGTACTGGTAGACACAGGGTCAGCCCTGAATGTTATGCCGAAGTCCACTTTGATGCAATTATCTTTCAAAGGACCTCCGATTAGAACCAGCGAGGTCGTCGTCAAAGCGTTTGATGGATCCAGAAAAATGGTTATCGGCGAAGTCGACCTTCCCATAACTATCGGTCCTCACATTTTCCAAGTCACTTTCTAGGTCATGGACATCCGGGCAACATTCAGTTGTTTATTAGGAAGACCTTGGATACATCAGGCTGGGGCAGTCACTTTGACCCTCCACCAAAAGCTAAAGTTCGTCCAGAACGACCAACTCATCATGGTTTGTGGAGAACAGGCCTTGCTCGTAAGCAACTTATCATCATCTACTTGTGTAGAGCCCGAGGAGGTGGTTGGGACTCAGTTCCAAGCGCTTACGGTGAGCAATGAGAATCAATCAGAGAAAGGAAACTCGATTTCCTCATATAGAGATGCTCTCGAAGTGATCGAAAATAACAATGCAAAAGGATGGAGACAGCTTGTCATTCCCACTGATAACAAAACAAAGAAGGGTCTTGGTTTTTCTGCAACCTGCACCCAGACAGCTGCTAATGATGAAAGTCTTCATCCCATTCAAAACTTCTTCCACAGTGGAGGCTTCCTTCAACCAGTGACTCAAGAAGTGAATACTATCAACGAGGGAGATTCCTCCTATACAGATGAGGAATGGAAGTCCTATCTTAACGAGGACGATTATATGTCTCAGGAAGAGGTGCCTATGCCATTTTGCTATCCCGCACAGAGTCCGAGATTTATACCAAGGTCATATGTCGAAATGATATACGGAGATTGTGATCCTGAAGGATGCCGTGCTCCGCCAAATTCATTAAATGAAGACACTCCGATGAAATACAACTTTGACCACGACTATTATGGCCCAATGGATGGCCTGCCTATCTGGCAGCCGTACCCAGGAGACTTGGGGCAAGAAAATCAGCCGAACAATGAAAATCAGTTGAGCATCATTGAACAGAATACCTGTGTCCCCGCCATGTCATGGGATCAACACTCAGGTCATCCCAAACTTATCCAGTATGATGATGAATTGGGAAAGCTTGCCGGACTAGAATTCATCAACTATGCTTTTCCCAAGGTTAACGTCATCGAGAGAGATGACTCCTTCAGTTCCAAAGAAGTGTGGGACACCCTGGGACAACCAAGCGGAAATTTTGACTTCATGGTCAAGCACACCGCTCCTGAAAACTCTCGTATCAGGTTCGAAGACATCCAGCTAACTGGATGGGGAGATACAACTAAGAGTACAAATACTACGCAAAATACAACAGAGGAATCCTCTTACAACAACTCTGACTGGGAGACAGATTCCAATGATCCTGCTCCACCAGAAATCAGCGTCATTTCTGAAGACAAATCAAGGAAGGTACCAGACTCTGTGATTCACCGAGGAGTTCGCCGCCAATGGGTTGCTGTCGATGTTCCGAAGATTGTTCATAAGTCAAAGTAATTGCCGTCTTTAACCTTTCACCTTGCCCAGGTGAAACGGATGTTTTGATAGGGCTCACTTTCTGTAAATTTCCCTCTTCATTTTGCCCAAAGCGACAGAGTTTTGTTTTATAGGGCTGTAGTTTCAAGAATCGACTTGTTCATTAATAAAATAATGTCGTTCTGTAATTTCCGCATTAATTGATGTTTTCTCTTTTCGCTTTTCTCAGAAAATGGTAATCCTAAAAAACAACTCAATAATAAAAACAAGCAGTAAAAGAAAAATACACTGCACACACTTTTGCATTTTCCCTCTATCTCTTCTAAACACAAATCATCACGTCATGCAGATTGCTTGTTTTAAACCCCGTTGAAACATACGATCCGATGCCTTCTCCCGACTTTGAATTCCCGGTATTTGGGGCTGAAGAAGAAAATTACGACGAAATTCCAGAGGAGATCTCCCGACTACTCAGACAGGAGGAAAGGTCCATTGAACCTCATAAAGAGTTGCTGGAAACAGTCAACTTAGGGTCGAAAGAAGAGAGAAAAGAAGTCAAGATTGGGGCACTGCTCAGTCCAACTGTCAAAGAAAGTTTGACCAAACTTCTCAGACAATTTCCCGATGTGTTTGCTTGGTCCTATCAGGACATGCCAGGGTTGGATACCAGCATCTTGGAACATCATCTACCGTTAAGATCGGAATATCCGCCAGTAAAAAAAAGGTTGAGACGGACTCACCCGGACATGGCCATCAAAATCAAAGAGGAGGTACAGAAACAGATTGACGCGGGTTTCCTCGCTACATCAGAATATCCTCAATGGTTAGCCAACATCGTACCAGTTCCGAAAAAGGACGTAAAAGTCAGAATGTGTGTCGACTACAGAGATCTGAACAAGGCAAGTCCAAAGGACGACTTTCCCTTACCACACATAGACATGCTGGTAGACAGTACAACAAAGTTCAAAGTCTTCTCCTTCATGGATGGATTCTCGGGCTATAATTAGATAAAAATGGCGCCGAAAGACATGGAGAAAACTTCGTTCATTACCCCATGGGGGACCTTTTGTTACAAGGTAATGTCGTTCGGTTTAAAGAACACCGGGGCAACCTATCAAAGGGCCATGACTACTCTGTTTCATGACATGATACACAAGGAAATCAAGGTATATGTCGATGATATGATTGCCAAATCCAAAATAGAGGAGAAGCATGTGACCCACCTGTCAAAACTATCACTACGCCAAAAATATGATTAGACAGCACCAAAAAGACAGCGGTTTTATGCAAAAGCCCTGCTAAAAAGAATAAAAAAATTTCGCTAAAAAAAACGCCTTAAAAGAAAGGCTTTAGAAAGCGCTTTACAAAAGCGCTGTAAAAGAATGTAAAAGAATGTTAAAGAGTGCCACCTTAGACAGCGCTTTTCCAAAAAGCGCTGCTATAGGTATCACCTTAGAGAGCGCTTTTAAAAAGCGCTGCTATAGGTATCACCTTAGAAAGCGCTTTCAGAAAGCGCTCTAATAGGGCTCAATTTCTTTTAACTTTAGAAAGCGCTTTCTAAGGGAAAGCGCCCTCTAAAGTCATTTACAAATTAAAATATAAAACAATTATAAACATCAAGAATCACAAAAAATGGCAAAAGGGGGGGTCAAACCCACGCCCTTTAGGTAGGGAAATGAATTTTAAATTATATTAATATATCAAATTATATTTAATATATTTAAATTATATATTTTAACTTATTTAAATTATATTTAATATATATAAATTATATTAATATATAATTTAAAATATATTAAATTAATATATACTTTAAATTATATTAATATATCAAATTATATTTAATATATTTAAATTATATTAAATTATATTTTAATTTATTTTAAATTATATTTTAAATTATTCATATAATATATTTAAATATATATGTTTTAAATACAAACATTTTAACTTATTTAAATTATATTTAATATATATAAATTATATTAATATATAATTTAAAATATATTAATTTAAAATATACTTTAAATTATATTAATATATCAAATTATATTTAATATATTTAAATTATATTTTAATTTATTTTAAATTATATTTTAAATAATTCAAATAATATATTTAAATATATATGTTTTAAATACAAACATTTTAACTTATTTAAATAATATTTAATTTATATAAATTATATTAATATATAATTTAAAATATACTTTAAATTATATTAATATATCAAATTATATTTAATATATTTAAATTATATTAAATTATATTTTAATTTATTTTAAATTATATTTAATATTATTCAAATAATATATTTAAATATATATGTTTTAAATACAAACATTTTAACTTATTTAAATTATATTTAATATATATAAATTATATTAATATATAATTTAAAATATACTTTAAATTATATTAATATATCAAATTATATTTAATATACCGTGCACAAAGAAAGACTCGAGTAGCACGGGCTAGATCAACCAATATTACATGGGTCAAAGTGGAGGTATATTAATTTTCACAATATTAGTGATGCTACTTAATAACACAAAACATCTATATATTATTTCTTATTTGTTTGTCTATGTGTAGTGCCCTCGTCAGCGTAATGGCATAGACTGCGGGTACTTCGTTTTGAGGTTCATGAGAGAAATCATTCAAATGGGACAATTGGAGATTCCTATTAGGGTATGCATGGTTTTATAACTTAGGATTTATTTTAATATTTATCGGATATGTCATATAATTTATTATTTTTAACTAAATAATGCGTATTTTGTTTTGTTATGTAGTATTTCGAAGATATGGCGTGTTCTTCTTACACAAGGAAACAATTGAATTATATTACGGAAGAATTGTGCGAATTCTTTCTTCTAAGAAGAATTTTTTGAATGTATAGTTTTGTGAATGTAAATTTTAGTTTTGTGAATATAAGAAAATTCTGTTGCAAGAAGAATTTTGTTGTAAATTTTGTGAATTCTGTTAATGTATATGAATTCTGTTGTTGCAAGAATTTTGTGAATTTTGTGAATTCTTTTGTAAGTTTTGTGAATGTTAATTTTATTGAAATGTATATATGAATTCTGTTGTTGCAAGAATTCTATTTCTTGAAATGTATAAGAATTCTGTTGTTGCAAGAAATTATATAAGAAATGCTGGTTTGAAACTATGCAGGTTTCTGCATAAAAAAAATTTGCTAAAATGGGATTTTTTATACGTAGAAAAAACCAATAAAATTATAGGTATACTTTAGAGAGCGCTTTTAAGGAAAAAGCGCTCTCTAAAGTCCCCTTTAGAGAGCGCTTTTAGGGAAAAGCGCTCTCTAAAGGTATATAAAAAAATCATTTTCAGTATACATTAGACAGCGCTTTCAAAAGCGCTGTCTAAAAGCACCTTTAGAGAGCGCTTTTGAAGGAAAAAGCGCTTTCTAAAGTTTATAAAAAAAAATTTTTAATTTTAAACGTATACTTTAGACAGCGCTTTTAAAAGCGCTGTCTAAAGTTCCCTTTTAGAGAGCGCTTTTTCATAAATAAAAAAGCGTCGTCTTTACCTACGACAGCGCAGGCTTAGACAGCGCTTTTATAGGGCAAAAAAAGCGCCCTCTTTTCCCTCTTTTCCCGTAGTGTATTCGAGCATTTGCGAAAGTACAAACTCCGGTTGAATCCCAATAAGTGCACGTTCGGTGTCCGTTCGGGGAAACTCTTAGGGTTCATCGTCAGCCAGAAAGGAATTGAGGTTGATCCTGACAAGGTCAAGGCCATTCAAGAAATGCCTTCTCCGAAAACTGAAAAATAAGTCAGGGGATTCCTGGGACGTTTGAACTACATCTCCAGATTCATATTCCTCATGACCGCGACATGTGCGCCGATTTTCAAATTACTAAAAAAGAATCAGGATTGCGTTTGGACAGAGGACTGCCAAACCGCCTTTGACGGTATTAAGGAGTATCTGTTGAACCCACCGATTTTATCACCTCCAGTGGAAGGAAGACCACTAATCATATACTTAACAGTCTTGGAAGACTCCATGGGATGTGTACTTGGCCAACAAGATGAAACCAAAAGGAAAGAGTCTGCCATCTACTATTTGAGCAAGAAATTCACCGACTGCGAGACTCGATACACTATGCTCGAGAAAACTTGTTGCGCTTTGGCGTGGGCAGCCAAACGTCTTCGCCAGTACATGATTCGTCACACTACTTGGTTAATCTCAGAAATGGACCTAATCAAGTATGTCTTTGAAAAACCTGCTCTCACGGGAAGGATTTCCCGTTGGCAAATGTTGTTATCAGAATACAACATCGAATACCATGCTCAGAAAGCCGTTAAAGGGAGTATTTTAGCCGATCATTTGGCTCATCAACCGATTAACGATCAGGAATCAATCGGGTTTGAATTCCCAGACGAAGATGTCATGTATCTAAAAATGAAAGATTGCGATGAACCGCTACCCAGTGAAGGGCCAGAATCAGATTCGCAATGGGCACTTATCTTTGACGGATCTGTCAATCATTACGGCAATGGAATTGGGGCAATTATCATAACACCTCAGGGTACCCACATTCCTTTCACCGCCAGACTTACATTCAAGTGCACAAACAACGAGGCCGAATACAAAGCTTGTATTATGGGTCTCGAAGAAGAGATCGACTTAAGGATTAAGAACTTGGATGTATATGGCGACTCAGATTTGGTTATCAATCAGATCAAAGGAGATTGGAACACATACCAATCAGGATTGATTCCTTACAAAGATTACGCAAGAAGGTTGTTACCCTTCTTCAACAGAGTCGAGTTTCATCATATCCCTTGTGAGGAGAATCACATGGCTGGTACATTAGCCACTCTCTCTTCCATGATTAGTGTAGGTCAATGGAACGACCTACCTAAGATCGACATAATGCGCCTTGAAAGGCCCGCTTACATCTTCACAATCGAAGCAGTCATAGACGACAAACCTTGGTATCACGATATCAAATGCTTCCTTCAAAAACAAGAGTACCCACCTGGGGCACTAAGGAAAGACAGAAAAACCCTCAGAAGGTTGGCTGGCAGTTTCTTTCTGAGTGGTGATGCACTCTATAAGAGGAACTTTGACATGGTCTTGCTCCGATGCGTAGACAGACCAGAAGCAGACATGCTGATAAAAGAAATTCACGAAGGGTCCTTTGGCACTCATGCCAACGGACATACGATGGCGAAAAAAATTATAAGAGCAGGGTACTATTGGTTGACAATGGAATCTGACTGCTACAAGTACATAAGGAGATGTCACAAGTGTCAGATATACTTAGACAAAATCCATGTACCGCCTACACATCTCAAAGTTCTCTCTTCCCCATGGTCTTTTTCCATATGGGGAATCGACATGATCGGTGTGATTGAACCCAAGGCTTCGAACGGACATCGGTTCATCCTGTTAGCCATTGATTACTTCACCAAGTGGGTCGAAGCAGCGTCATACACCAATGTGACCCGACAAGTGGTGATCCGCTTTATCAAAAACGATATTATCTGCCGTTATGATGTTCCGAGCCAGATCATTATAGATAATGGATCTAACTTGAGCAATAAGATGATGAAAGAGTTGTGCACAGAGTTCAAGATCGAACACCATAACTCATCTCCCTACCGACCCAAGATGACCAGAGCGGTAGAAGCGGCTAACAAGAACATCAAGAAGATTGTTCAGAAGATGGTTGTAACCTACAAAGACTGGCACGAGTTGCTACCCTTTGCTCTTCACGGTTATCGTACATCTGTTCGCACTTCAACAGGGGCAACCCCTTTCTCTCTAGTATATGGCATGGAGGCAGCACTCCCCATAGAAGTAGAGATCCCATCAATCCGGGTATTGATGGAAGCTAATCTTACAGAAGCTGAATGGTGTCAAAGTCGGCACGATGAGCTGAATTTGATCGAAGACAAGCGAATCACTGCAATATGCCATGGTCAGTTGTATCAGCAAAGAATGAAGAAGGCGTTCAACAAAAAGGTCCAACCTCGCATCTTCAGAAAAGGAGACCTTGTGCTCAAGAAGATACAATCATTTCTCACTGATTCCCGGGGCAAGTGGGCTCCGTATTATGACGGCCCCTATGTGGTCAAGAAAGCATTCTTAGGCGGTGCCTTGAGACTCGCAACCATGGACGGAGAGGAATTTGCCTACCCCACAAACGTTGACGTAGTCAAGAAATACTTCGCCTAAATAAAAAAAATGTCTCAGTGGATTGAAAACCCGAAAGGGTGGTCCAGGAAAAAATTAGAGACATGATCAAAAATCATCCTGGTGGATTGGAAACATCACAGTACAATCCAGGCAAAAATTAGGGATAATGGCAAGTAACTACGTTCGACAAAGGGGCAAGTCCCTCGGCAGCAGTTACACCATCCATCAGAAAACTCCAGTCACGGTCATCTTCGACGGAAGCTCAGGATGCCCAGAATTCAAAGTTGATAGAAGGATAGTGGTCGTTATGTTTCAACATAGCCTATTTCCCTTAAAATTACCATTTTCTAAACTTTGTAAATACTCTATGGAATCACGCGTTTGGCTGATTTCCATCCTATCAATACGATTTGAGCCCTTGTGCTTTTGTTTGCAATTCTTATTTGTTTTAGCTTTATAGAACGACATTTTAATATGATTAACGATCCTTGAAACGAAACAAAAATGAATTTATTTGTCAAACTTTTCTGCTTTTAAAATAAGGATGGCAATTCTTTTGACTGTTGAACATCGAAAGAACATCAATCGCTTCTCCAAAGATGGTTAAGCTTCAAAGTGCAGAATCAAAGTATTCCTTCTAAACCAGTGCACCTGAATGAAGGATCAACTGTGTCAGAGACCATTCTTCATCTGACACCCTCGGCCGAGTTCTCATCTCTTAAGCCCGACCAATGATTGTTCCCCCCACAGGGACTACTTCTCCTAAGCAAGGAAGAATTGCTATCTTGAACCAGCGATACTTTTTATCTCCCACTGTGGCTGAGTATCCAGTCGTGTTTATCTACTAGTCTGTATGTTGCGTCACTTTTGTCAGCATATACATACATACATCATGCATTATTGATTCACATGTATAATCATATTGCATCACTATCACTCTCGTCGGTCTTATCCCCTAGTGATAACAGTCCTATCAATCAAGTCGTCATTTCTTTCCTCACCAGGAAGTGTTGCGTATGCACTACCTCTCTCCTCCAGTTTATTTCTGGGATGAAGTCGGCCTTTGACCACTTTGATAACTTAAACCTTTGAAAAACCAGAGAACCCTCAGCCAGCATCACTCTTCGCCATTAAAGATGATATCTCTGCTTTCCCGGATTAAGGAAAATCCCCAGAGAAAGCCTCTTAATCAGAGATTCGGCAATGCAACCGTTTTTCTCCAAAAATCCGCTGATGAAAAGGTCATCAGCACCTCAAAATTGGATCACGTCATACGGCATTTCTCCGAGAAGATCTCCGAGAAAAGTATGATGAAATACCCCAAGCAGGAAACAGTCTCTCAAAGAGACTCGTTTTCCCCAGTAGAGTCGACAAATGGCGTCTCCAAACAGAGAAGTTTGTACACCTCTACAATTCAGACAGATGGGTTCTCCAGCAAGTCTGACATCAAAAGTTTTTCTATCAAATGGAATCTCCCCAGGAAAATTCGGCGAGAAGTTTGAGGAAAACCGCTACGAATAGCGTCCCTTGTCATGAAAGTTTATTGACAAAAGAAACTGAGACCAGTTCCTTGGTAGGAAACCAGGATCGAGGGGAAGTTTTTTTAAGAAAATGAGACCAGTTCCTTGGTAGGAAACCAGGATCGAGGGGAAGTTTATTTCAGAAACTAAGACCAGTTCCTTGGTAGGAAACCAGGATCGAGGGGAAGTTTATTTAAGAAACTAAGACTAGTTCCTTGGTAGGAAACCAGGATCGAGGGGAAGTTTATTTAAGAAACTAAGACCAGTTCCTTGGTAGGAAACCATGATCGAGGGGAAGTTTATTTCAGAAACTGAGACCAGTTCCTTGATTAAAGACTAGGATCAAGGGGAACTTTTTACCTTTTCTAAGCATTATTGCTTAGCAAAAGAAGAAGGATGTGAACTGCCATTCATAACCACCATCAAAATTTTGGGTATTCCGATATTTAATCCTCTTGCTCTCCGAATACCCGAATACCTTCGCCATTCACACCTTCGGGTCCAAGAAGATTAAATAGGGGCATCTGTCATACCCCAAATTTTGACCACTAAGATTCCCTATCATTGTGCAAACCATCATCACAATATGGATGGACCATCATACCTCAGTAGTCTCCCCAAAGATGGGTGAGCATCCACTACAATCAGACTTAGGGTTTCAGGTCCTCTCAGAGCTCTTAGACAAAGGATCAATCAAGGAATGACATGATCTTTAACTTGTCTAAACCTCTCAAACATCCAAAATGGATCAATAGGACTCCCACCTCAAGGATTAAGCACAAGGCTGCAACATTCTGAGTGGATCAAGCCTCAAGATCGCCAGTTTCACCAAATTAGGGTTTTGGTCGACCAGGGCCTCCAGATGGAAATTTTCCTCTGGGCATGAGCCAATGCTTCAAAGTATAACCTATGATGCTCTAAGGGACATCATAAACCCAATCATCAAGTCAATTTAACCTCAGGGGATGCATTCACAAAAATCAGGAATTTGGGTTTCTTGACCTAATTCACCCCTAAGTTGACTTTTGGGACAAAACATGAGCCAAGACCTCAAGACATGATTTGAGGGTCTCTAATACACCACATTGATCCATTTGCAACAATGGATTGATCCAAGAAGCTTGAGCAACAAGTTTCAATTTCATCTGAACCACAGTTAGGGTTTCGCGGAAAAAGTCAACTGTATCTTTGACTTTTGCAAACCCTAGGATATGATTCAATACACCCTATAACACCTATGAATTAATCCATAAAGTTTGATTTAGGTCAAGGGCTTGATTTCATAAAGGATCGCACAGTTTGGAATTCATCTGACAAAAAGTCAACTGTGCACAAAAGTCAAACTTTGACTATTTGAGATTTTTCACAATTATGGTTTTTTAACCCTAAAATGATGTTAATGTGTGATTAGAATCAACATTCATCAAGAAAAATCAAGAAAAGTTGGATAACTTGTAAAAGGGGTAACCATAAAAAACTTAGAAATTTTTCTAAGTTATGGAACAAAGTGGCTAGGGTACCAACTTTGGAGGATCATAACTCCTAAACCACAAGGCCATTTCCCCCCATCCAAGGCTGGATTTGTAGCTCTCATTACCCTATACAAAAGCTTCAACTACACCTCATTCCAATTCATCATGGATTTTGAGTTATGGAATGATCAAAATCACAAAAAGTGAAAATGTCAACTTTTTCCAACACTTAGTGAAATTTTCACTAAGTCAGAATCTGCCTTCACTTTTCTCCAAATGTAGGGGCATTTTTCACTTGGACCCAAAAAGTATCAAAACCAATTATGATCAAACAGTTGTTGTATCATATGAGGGCTTTCCAAAATGGCCAAGAACTCCATCAAATTCCACTTGGGCCATGAGATATGACAATGGCAATATGTCTTGCTGAAAACTGCCAAAGCAAGGCAGATTTTGGAGTTTTGCTTGACTTGCCCAAATTTTGCAAAGGGCAAGCAACTCTATCCATCTGAACACCTCAAGGGGGGACCAAGGAGGAACCAACTTTGATCCCAAGCCTCCCAAGTCTTTGGAACCAAAAATAGCACGCCAAACCTAGAATTGCCTAAAAAGGGACAAGACTCCAATTTTGGATTGAAGCATTCAATGCATACACCAAGGTAGCATGGGCTGAGCCATTGCCAACTGAATTCAGTCAAGACTTATCCAAGACCAAGGGAACCAGCAACCTGTGCCCTAACCTCTAGTCAATGGCTAGAGGAGACTTGGATTCTCATTGCTCAACATTGGCCAAACCTATGCAGCAGTTGCCATTCACTATTCCTTGCAAAACAAACTTGCTCTACTATAAATAGAGCTCATTTGTGATCAGTTTGAGTACACCAAAGCCATCAAACAGATGCTTTCCTCAAAATCACCTTCTCACTTCCAATTTTGCCTTCTAAGGCAAGTCACCATCGGGTTTTGAGTTTGAGAGCTATTCCAATCAAACCAATCACACACACACACACCTCATAAACATCATATATAAGTGATCCAAACACTCACATAACATCTGGAACACCAAAATCACAAAATCACTAGCCAATTTCTCAAGCCTTTGACAGATTTGCAGTTGGGGCGCCATCTCAAGTTCCAGATCATTTCAATCCATTCCAAGCATCCAGACACACTCCATGGCACCTAGGGAAGCTATCCAGATCATTGGAACCTAGCTGTAACACCCCGAACCCAAAACACGATCACCAGCTGCAAGTGGTAAGCATGAGCTCCTCTAACTCTATGATCCATGCAATTTTTGCTGCACAATAATTTGGCCATATGTTCATAATCATGCATGGAGTGTTTCCCCTTAATCAATTGTATTGTTTGAATCGTGTATGGAATTTCTGAACCTTCATGCAGAATTTAGGGTTCTTGAGGTTTCTCTTTGATTTCTTATTCCATGCTTAAAATAAATGAAATTAAAGACCATAGACATGATCGTGAGGTTGAAACGAGTATATTGATATGTAGATTGCATGATATAATCAAGTATTCAGTGAGATTGGATAGAAAATGCAAATCTGTAGAAACAGAGGGTGGCGCATGTTCTTGCCCTTGTTCTTGGCACCTTTTTTGAAAATTCAAATATTTGAATTTTGTGATTTTATTTAATTGATTCAAAAATTAATTTCTCTCTGAGTTTTAATGATTTTGAGTTGATTCTTTTTTTAATAATTCACAAAAATGTTAAAATATTTTATTTTACCAAAAAATCCCAAAAATATTATTTATTTCATATAATTGATATTTTTGCAAAGAATTAATATTTTAATTATTTTTGACATTTAAAATATTTTTTCCTTCTTGATTTTGCAAATTTTAATGACTTCTAATCATTTTGTAGGTCAAAACTTGATTTTTGAAACATTAATCCAAGATCACAATTTGTTTTCCACATGTTTAACAATTTTGATCATTTTAATTGAATTTTTATTCAATTAAAATACATTTTGAAAACAAATTAGGGTTTTTGATTAATTCAACCCTCATCAGACTTTTTCAAACATTTTTGGGCCTCTAATAGAGTGTAAGACCCAATCCTTTGTAAATACCAACCTATTTTGGGCCTCAAATGTTGTATAAGTCCCGTTGTATTTCAAAAGTTCAGCGCGATCATCGCTCGTTTAAAACAAACCATCTGGGCCTCTCCTCGAGCTATAAGACCCATTCAAAATCATTTTTGGGCCCCTAATAGAGTGTAAGACCCAACCCCCTTTTGAAACCAAAAGCTTTTGGGCCTCAGTCATTGTATAAGACCCACGGTGTTTTCAAAACCTCGGCGCGATCGTCGCCCTTTTCAAAATTAACTATTGGGCTTCTCCTTGAGCTATAAGACCCATCTTTGTTCACTTTCAATCATTTTGGGCCTCTTGAGAGAGTGTAAGACCCATCCCCTTTATACAGAAAACCTTTCTTAGGCCTCAGTCACTTGTATAAGTTCTTGTACAAAATGATAATGCGATCACTGATAAAACCCTGGGCCTCTCCTTGAGCTGTAAGCCCCAATTTTCCTTTCAAAAGCACTTTCTCCTTTGATTTTGTAATATACTGTTATTTTCAATTTCTTTGTTGAACAACTAACAATATAGTATGGAAGCTCTACAACCGAGTAAGTGTTTGCCCGCTTTCATTTACCGCTTTCATATGTATATAATTGTATTGTGGGGCTGTTTCACTATAAGTCTTCTTTCATAAACTCATATCGACTGTGTAATACTAGTATAGATATTTAGAGTTTCCCCGGCAACTACGTCTAGAACTAGACAAAACCTCGTCTCCTTACATCCGACGTTCTCCCGGATATTTCAACATAACCTAAACTATGAGAATTTTCTTTTACAACAATTTTAGATAACTAGATCTAAGAAATCTCCCCCTTGAACAGTTCATATACAGAAGGCCAATGTTCCAAGTGAAACCCCTTCTGGAACTGTTCATCAGCCTCCTCTTGGGCTTAGTGCAAGGACCCACAGGCTTCCTAAAAGCATCCCCGACTCCTCTTGGGCGTTGTACAAGGACCCGTCAGCTTCTTAGAAGTTTTCACAGCCTCCTCTTAGGCTTCGTATAATGATTCTTCCTCCGGGAAGATAGCCTCCTCTTGGGCTTCGTACAAATTGTCCCTACGGCTTCTTAAAAGTTTTTCTCGCCTCCTCTTAGGCTTCGTACAAATTGTCCCGACGACCTCTTAAAGGTATAGGAACAGAAATTAGTCATCTTAATAGAATAGTCTTTCAAAGAGTCTAGATCTTTCTACGACAAACGTACTATCTCTTGATCTCTCTTAAGCATAATACAAAAGATAAAACTCTAGACTTGGACAGTCTAATCTCCTTGAGTCTCGAAGACATTCTCAGGTTCCTTTCAAAAATAGGAAAAAACACCCGTAGACTTGGGCAGTCTCAATACCCTTCGGATTCCCCGTTTCCTTAAAGAACAGGAAATAATCCCGGTCCTCAGATCAAATCCATGAGTACAACATTACCCATATAAGAACTGATTTTCTCTTTTAACCAACATACTGGACCTATCACTCAACTGAAATAGTAACCCTAGCCTCCCCTTAGGGCTTTGTACAAATGGTTCCCCCTAGCAGAGCTAACCTTTTTAGACTCTCTTGTTGAGTCAACCACTTTTAGCCTCCGTCTTGGGCTTTGTACAAGACATATAAAACACTCTCTTGTTGAGTATAAAAGACTCTCTTCTTGAGTCAAACATTTTTTAGCCTTCATCTTGGGCTTTGTACGAGATACAAAACACTCTCTTGTTGAGTATAAAAAGACTCTCTTGTTGAGTCGATCACCTTTAGCCTCTATCTCGGGCTTCGTACGAGATATAAATCACTCTCTTGGTGAGTATAAAAGACTCTCTTGTTGAGTCAAACCCTTTTAGCCTCCGTCTTGGGCTTCATACAAGACACATATAAAAACACTCTCTTGTTGAGTCAACCCTTTTAGCCTCTATCTCGGGATTTGTACGAGACACAAAAGCATCCTCTTGTTGGGTCAATAGCCTCCTCTTAGGCTTTGTATAAAGAAATCCCTGTTTGATTCAATCAATATTTTTAGCATCAAATCATGCTTTGGTCACAACATACAAACATCAATAACTCCTTTTCCCCCATTTAATTGTTGTAAGCGACAAGCCTCTGGATTATTTACATCCACGCCACTGTCCCTCTTTTAGCATGAGAAATTCCTAAGGAAAGATGGCATTACTCTACACTGAGTTAAAGTCTTCTCCTTCATGTTAAAAATCCCCTATAAAGGAAATTATGGCATTGCTGGATTCGCATATCCCAGTTAAAGTAATTCTTCTTTATAATCAGTCACCCAACAGTTGTGGCAAACAGACCCCCCCCCTTTAGAGATGACAAATTCTCTCTAAAGTTAAACCTTTTTAGCTTCACATCTTGGGCTTCGAACAAGATACAAATAAACCCTTCAACTTCACATCTTGGGCTTTAAACAAGATACAAACCACCTTTAGCTTCATGTCTTGGGCTTTGAACAAGACACCAAAACACCCATTTCCTCCCCTAGAATAGGAGGAACTACGATCGCTCTGATTTCCCTATCCCGAGAATACGTAGGCATAAGATTGAAAAAGAATCTTAGCAAGCACACTAATAAAAAAACACCAAAGTCCCCTACCTCCAGCCAATCTAGCACAGTATCCCAACAAATTCCCCATGAACAATCTCGGTATTTCGTTCTGAACAAAATAAGCAGAGAGAGGCCCACGAACTAAAGGCGCAGCTGTAAACCAACAGTTTTGACTGTTTAACCTCAGTTTGCAAGCAGGGTTAATTGGAGACATCTATTTCCCTTCCTTCATCAGCTTCAATAGGATAAAAAATGAATCGAACTGTAGTACCAAAGCGATAGTGATTCGAAACCACAAAAACTGCGCTACACTATGGCTTAACTTGTAATTTCTTTGGATGCTTTATTGATCTGGTTATGATGCTTGTGGTTTAAATCCAAAAGGAAGATGAGTGTTTATGTTGACCTTTTGTCAATGGTTTGCTCCTTGTGTGGTTAAATGTTCCCTTATTTACCTTTTATTTTTCTTTTTAGGGTAGTCACTTATTCTCCTCCCCTTCTTCAATTTTCAAATCTTCTCCCTTTTTCAAAACCTTCTTGTTTTCAAACTATGACCACTTTCACAATAAACCTTGACTTTTGTCAAGTGCTTTTTCAAACTTCATTTTCTTTAATAAATGTCAATCAATGTTAATCATATTTTAACAATTTCAAAAAGACATAAAAAATATTCAAAATCATTCAAACCTTTTTGTGCTTTTATGCACTTTTTTCTTTTAAAACTTTTCAAAAAGTTTAGACATGAGTCATTTTCATAGTTAAGATATAACTCTCCTATTCCCCTTAGTATTTATGATGTTGACATTTTCCACTTAGATGTTGAGTGATAGACTTATTGATTTTTAATCCAAGCAAAGATCTTCCACCTTAAGATGATGCAAATGTTGTTTTCTTGTACTTGTGGGCAACTAGTCATAGTTTTTCATTGGTTTGTTTTTTCCAATACCATAAAGGAAATACAGGGAAAGGGGGCTTTATGGACTGTAAGTTAGGTAGGATTGATTTATCACATGTAAATACGAATTAGAAGACGTGCATAAAATTTGAATATTATATGATTTTTTATTTGGATTTTTTATCCAGTTAGTTGAAGTGTTTTTTTAAGATAACCACCTTTTCAAGTTAAATATCAAAATAATCATATTTTTAAATAATTTACCAAACTAACCGTGTTTTAAATAAAAAAAATTGGACTACAGGAGGAGTAATTAGATGGTATGGTGCATGCATTCATTTTTTTTGTACATAGGTGCCATTAATGATGGCGCATGCTTATACTGACAGTAAAAAGATGTAGGTAAAAGTCTATTTACCGTAGGTATAAACTGAAATACTTATACCTACAGAACCTAGTAAGTACAACAAATTATATGTCATAGAAATAGACTTTTACCTACGGTAAATTGTCGTAGGTATAAGTATTTATGGTTATACCTACGGTAAATAGACTTTTACCTACGCATTTTGACTGTCACTATAAGCATGCGCCATCATGCATGGCGCCTATGTACAAAAAATGAAAGCATGTGCCATACTCGCCTGCTGGCTACTCCTCTTGTGTGCAATTTTTTTGTTTGAAACATGGTTACTTTGATATTTTCTAAAAACATGGTTACTATGATATTTATTTTGAAAAACATGGTTATTTAAAAAAATTCCATAAGTAGTTCTTATCTTTTACGGATGAAAATAGCTCTTAAAATACACAAACTAAATTAAGGAGGATGAATTTGGTGTGGCGTGATTCCCATCCAATTTCTAGTAATAAGAGATCACGCTATATGATAACTCTCAGGATGGATTTGGTGTGGCGTGATCCCTATCTAATTTCATAGACAATTGGATCAATACCTGACTTACTAGCCTTACACAAAATAACTCTCGGGCAACAAAGAGATATATTGGTTGATAATTTTTTTAAGAGATATTTTGGTATGATCTTTGTAATCAATTGTGACCTTATATGACTTTGTAATGGTTTTTTCTTTCATCTTTATTATAATGGAGTGTCGCCTCTTTGAGTGTATTTCTTAATAAGGGTTGATTCGTCTTTGCCCTTCCATCATGAGGACTCTTTTGGTTGTAGTGGTTAGTTTGGGATTTTTCACTTATTTTTCCATCTCTTTGGATGATATTGATTTTCTTTGTCAATTTGCAATATAGATATTTTCAATCTAGAGATACCCTTCGCTTGTCCCTTCCCTAGGACATAGCCTTGAAAAAAAGGGTGGATTGTTATTTTTAGGTGGCCTTTCTTCTCCATGGTGAAGAACCAATAATGAGTAAGGTTCTTTAGTCATCAATCGTGACTTTGGTTTTGCTTTTCCTCCCTTAGGGGTAGTGTTCACTAAGATTCCTTCCTTGAGTTAGTTGGTTATTCCTTTTGGATGATGGTTCGATCTTGTGGGAAAAAAGTTATATTGAAAAATATACAATGCATGATATATTCAAAATGTTAATCTTTGCAAATACAAGATGATCATCCTATATGGCTAAGGCGGTTTCATTCTAGTCATATATCGAAAGAGATAATAAACTACTTGGTGGCAAGTAACCAAAAAAATTGTGGTTTTTGGCTGTTTATGAAGCTGTTGATTATTTTTAACGAGGTCTTTCCTCTTTATTCTTGCCTTATTTTTTGGACCCTTTTGTGTCGATCTTGACTTTTTCATTGATTTTGTCTAACTTGACAATAGGATTCAGGGGTTTATTTCATTTCCTCATCTATTTTGTTGTTCATTGTTTCTTCAGATCCATTCCTTCCTTCAATTAGTATTGGTTCTTTGCTTTTTGAATTAGTTGCTCCTAAGGAATTTCAAAAACTCTAAGAAATAGGACCGATATACCTCAAAATTGACTTCCACAGTAGCCATGACATCTTCATTAATGTGATACTTCAATTTCAGGTGAACCTTCAAAGAGACAATTTGGATCTTTTGGAAATTCTAACATTTTCTCCCACCAGGTCAGTCTGAATGTTAATGGGAAGCATCTCTCATGACTGAAGTGGGTTCTCCTCAGAGTTCATCAGGATGGGTAAATTTTTCCATTCCCTAAATGTTCTCCAACTACTGTGTAAGCGAACAAATTTTTTCTTCTTCTTCATTATCACAATCCTTCTCTTTTTTGGTTACATGGGTTACTTCGCTCCCTTTTTTCGGTGTGCTATGATCCTCTGGCCTCTTTTCCTGGGATATAGTTTTGTCCTTGTGGGAAAATCTGGATATTCTTCCCTTTATAATCAGATCTTTGATTGCAATTTTCACCTGAACACATTTGTTTGTTTTATGGCCATTGCATAGGTAATATCGAGATTTGTCCACTCGAAAAGTTCTTAGATAGGTTTCGGTGTTTTGATTTTCTCTTCTTGAAAATCCATGTTGATGCATTCTTATTAGATGCACTCTCTCGAAGCGTTCAGTTGAGTGTAGTCTCTATACTTGGAATGTGGTGCCTCTTTGCCTTCTCATTTTAGTTCAGGCTTCTGCTTTAACAACACTTATCTTCTTGGCTCCATGCTTACTTTTTTCATTTCCTCTTCTTTTTGTTTATTTTTTCTCGAAGCCTCCTCTGTAGATTACTTTATTGGATTTTAATTTTCCTCATATTGTATATATTTTTAGGAATTTGTTAGAAGGTTGTTGAAAGTTTTAGGAGCTCTTAAGCCAATGGTCTAAACAACATTGGAACTTGGATGGAGTCTGAGACTCAGTAGGTATTTCTTCATCTCGTCATCCAAAAATCTTTGCTAGTATTTCTTCTCCTTTAAAACTTCCAATCTAATATTTCAATATCTTATATTTCCCTTATCTAATAGATCCCAAGCTCCCCTGAGATGCCCTGAAATACGTTCATAAGCGTCAATGAATTTCAGCCCACATCATGGATACTACCTTTAGAGTGAGAAAAAACAACTTGCATTTTTCAAGGGCCCTTATGCACGTCAACCAATTCATATGCTTGTTAGAATCAGTTGTTTAACTGTAAGTTCACATCTTCAACTATTTTTGGAGTTCCCTCCTAACGGGGTACTCTTTGATTCTTTCAGTGAAGGAATTTTAGAAAGAGACATCTTCCTCCACTTCAGAATCATTAGCGGATAAGGAATGGGAAATTTTTTGATGGCGATGTCCTCGAGATCTTGGTATCCCTTCTTCCTACCTGAATTTTAAAAGGGAACACCTTCAATATGTAGGTGACCATATTCTACACCTTTAGCTACCCTTTGCTCCCCGACACTAGGATGGGTCATCATTGTGATTTGTGAATACACCATCTTTGAGCCTAGGAGGTTGTAAATGGTGGTGATTTAGAATTATAACTACTCAGAGATCTTCGTTCTAGAGTTCCAAAATTGTGAGTTATTTGTTAACCGCTATGCGTATGTTTCTCAAATAAGTGTTTGTATTGTTGTTTTCTACCTGCCCCCTAAAAGGAGGTTATGAAGTGTTATATTGATCCCTTGTTGAGGTGGATCCACATTTATAACTAATGGCGTCTAAAGTCCATCGTCCAAAATTTGGGGTGCAATCTCCGCGACCATCGAAGGAGGTTAGGTCTAACTTTAGGTCTAACTTCTAGAGTCATATAATGAAGCAGTGAGTCCTTTCTTAAGAAGGGTTCCTCCTCATGAATTTTCTCTATATATATCACATCAGGTTGGAATGTTTGGTTGCTCTTCTTCCTTAGTTTTCCATTTCTTGATGTTTGAGAAAGTGGTGTGAAAGTTATATTTGTCGGACTTGAGACTTCGCACACAAGAGGGAGGGTGAATTGTGTGGTATGAAAAAACGTGTTTTTGAAAAACTTTGTGGGATAAAATCAGAGTTCAAAAACATTTTGAAAAACTTAGCAGTGGAAAGAAAAATGCAAAATATAAATTGCGGAAATGAAAGGAGTAAAGGGAAGAAGAAGAACACCAAGAATTATACATGTTTAGTCAAAGACAACTTAATCTTGTTCCCAAGAATTAATCTTGGGAGTTTCCAATAAACGTTGAGAGCTTTTTGTAGGAAAAACTCATGAACACCCTAATAGAAGGAAATGATGGTTGATCTTCAGCCGAATAATACAAGACGATAAAAGGGAGCATTTGCGTCTTTTCTTCAAGATAAACTCAGGAGTGAGGTGGCCAATCTTCATTCCCAATGGTGAATTGAAGTGGTTAGTCTTCTTTCCACAAACAAGGACCTTGGAGCGGTTAGTCTTCAAGTTCCTAAACCTTTGAGCTCAAAATATTAGTTTTACACGGGATAACCAATAACCTGTGAGATTTTAACACCAAACTGATCTCGAACTTGTGAAGCTTTTAATACTGGGCTGAGCTTTAACCTATCTTTGTTTTAGCACCGCGCTGACCAAGAACCTAGAACAATTTATCAACGGCTGATCTCCAACCTAAACTAGGACTGAATCACACAATATAAAACAAAAATATTTTTATGGGTTTAGCTTCGAACCCAAATAAATCCCTAGATGGACATTATTCAACCAAGGTATATACAAATGATTCCCTTGGTTAATTTTACAATTCTACACTTTCTAGAATTACAAAAGTATCCTCACTTACAAAAGGACTTTTCTCACAAAAGGACTCGGGCTAAAACATTAGTGAGAGAAATTTTAAAAATGTTTAGAGAGAGAAAGTGTGAGAGATGAAAATGTCAAAACACGATTATGGATGGTTTGGAATGAGAAATTTAACCTCTATTCATAGGCTTTAGGTTGACTCGAAAAGGAATTTCCATTTAATGTGTTTTAAGACAATCTAATCAATTATTGCATATTAATAATAAATTAGAAGGTTCAGATAACCGTTTGTAAGTTTACAAAAAGGAAGGTTAAGATATCTAGTCGTTACACAAAATCAAGGCGCCTTCAAAACAACATGGGCTTTAATTTTACACATTTCTAATCGATTATACAAATGTTCTAACTGATTAGAAAAGTCTTTTGATTTTTTTAACTTGTAAATTTTGTTATGGTGTATTAAGTGAAATTGTTGAGTTTTTTAACTTGATACTTTAGTTATGGTCTTTATTGTGAAATTGTTAAATTTTATAATTGGAACTTTTCTTATGGTTTTTGTAGTGAAATTATTGAGTTTTACAACTTGGAAGTTTTGTTATGGTTTTTATAGTGAAATTTTTTAATTTTTTGACTTGGAACTTCTATTATGGGTTTTATAGTGAAATTTTTTAGTTTTTTAATGTGAAATTTTTTATGGTCTTTAATGTGTAATTTTTTATATTTTTAATTTGAAACTTTTCTATGGACTTTATTGTGAAATTGTTGAGTTTTTTAACTTGGACATTTTTCTATGTTTTTTTATTATGAAATTATGGAGATTCTTAACTTGGAACTTTTGTTATTGTTTTTACACTGAAATTGTTGAGTTTTTTAACTTGTAACTTTTGTTATGATTTTTATAGGGAAATTGTTGATTTTTTAAAATTGCAAACTTCGTTATGGTTTTTATAGTGAAATTTTGGATTTTATTAACTTTGAAATTTTGTTATGGTGTATACAGTGAAATTTTTGAATTTTTTAACTTGATACTTTAAATATGGTCTTTATTGTGAAATTGTTAAGTTTTATAACTTGGAACTTTTGTTTTGGTTTTTGTAGTGAAATTATTGAGTTTTACAACTTGTAACTTTTTTTTATGGTTTTTATAGTGAAATTGTTGATTTTTTGACTTGGGACTTCTATTATTGTTTTTATTGTGAAATTTTTTATTTTATAATTTGAAACTTTTTTATGGTCTTTGATGTGAAATTGTTGAGTTTTTTAACTTGGAAATTTTTTCATGGTTTTTTATTATGAAATTGTTGAGATTTTTAACATGGAACTTTTGTTATTGTTTTTACACTGAAATTGTTGAGTTTTTTAACTTGTAACTTTTGTTATGATTTTTATAGCGAAATTGTTGATTTTTTTAACTTGCAAGTTTTGTTATGATTTTTATAGTGAAAATTTTGATTTTTTAACTTGGAAATTTTGTTATGGTGTATATAGTGAAATTGTTGAGTTTTTAAACTTGATACTATAGTTATGGTCTTTATTGTGAAATTGTTAAGTTTTATAACTTAGAACTTTTGTTATGATTTTTGTAGTGAAATTATTGAGTTTTACAACTTGGAAGTTTTGTTATGGTTTTTATAGTGAAATTGTTGAATTTTTTGACTTGGAACTTCTATTGTGGGTTTTATAGTGAAATTTTTGAGTTTTTAAACTGAAACTTTTTTATGGTCTTTACTGTGAAATTTTTGATATTTTTAATTTGAAACTTTTCTATGGACTTTATTGTGAAATTGTTGAGTTTTTTAACTTGGAAATTTTTCTATGTTTTTTTATTATGAAATTATTGAGATTCTTAACTTGGAACTTTTGTTATTGTTTTTACACTGAAATTGTTGAGTTTTTTAACTTGTAACTTTTGTTATGATTTTTATAGGGAAATTGTTAAGTTTTTTAAATTGCAAATTTTTTTATGGTTTTTATAGTGAAATTTTGGCTTTTATTAACTTTGAAATTTTGTTATGGTGTATACAGTGAAATTTTTGAATTTTTTAACTTGATACTTTAAATATGGTCTTTATTGTGAAATTGTTAAGTTTTATAACTTGAAACTTTTGTTATGGTTTTTGTAGTGAAATTATTGAGTTTTACAACTTGTAACTTTTTTATGGTTATGATAGTGAAATTGTTGAATTTTTTTTACTTGGCCATCTATTATTGTTTTTATTTTGAAATTTTTGAATTTTTTAATTTGAAACTTTTTTATGGTCTTTGATGTGAAATTGTTGAGTTTTTTAACTTGGAAATTTTTTCATAGTTTTTTATTGTGAAATTGTTGAGATTTTTAACTTGGAACTATTGTTATTGTTTTTAAACAGAAATTGTTGAGTTTTTTAACTTGTAACTTTTGTTATGATTTTTATAGCGAAATTGTTGAGTTTTTTAACTTGCAAGTTTTGTTATGGTTTTTATAGTGAAAATTATGATTTTTTTAACTTGGAAATTTTGTTATGGTGTATTAAGTGAAATTGTTGAGTTTTTTTAACTTGATACTTTAGTTATGGTCTTTATTGTGAAATTGTTAAATTTTATAACTTGGAACTTTTCTTATGGTTTTTGTAGTGAAATTATTGAGTTTTACAACTTGGAAGTTTTGTTATGGTTTTTATAGTTAAATTTTTTAATTTTTTGACTTGGAATTTCTATTATGGGTTTTATAGTGAAATTTTTGAGTTTTTTAATGTGAAATTTTTTATGGTCTTTAATGTGTAATTTTTTATATTTTTAATTTGAAACTTTTCTATGGACTTTATTGTGAAATTGTTGAGTTTTTTAACTGGGAAATTTTTCTATGTTTTTTTATTATGAAATTATGGAGATTCTTAACTTGGAACTTTTGTTATTGTTTTTACAATGAAATTGTTGAGTTTTTTAACTTGTAACTTTTGTTATGATTTTTATAGGGTAATTGTTGATTTTTTTAAATTGCAAATTTCGTTATGGTTTTTAAAGTGAAATTTTGGATTTTATTAACTTTGAAATTTTGTTATGGTGTATACAGTGAAATTTTTGAATTTTTTAACTTGATACTTTAAATATGGTGTTTATTGTGAAATTGTTAAGTTTTATAACCTGGAACTTTTGTTTTGGTTTTTGTAGTGAAATTATTGAGTTTTACAACTTGTAACTTTTTTTTATGGTTTTTATAGTGAAATTGTTGAATTTTTTTGACTTGGGACTTCTATTATTGTTTTTATTGTGAAATTTTTTATTTTATAATTTGAAACTTTTTTATGGTCTTTGATGTGAAATTGTTGAGTTTTTTTAACTTGGAAATTTTTTCATGGTTTTTTATTATGAAATTGTTTAGATTTTTAACATGGAACTTTTGTTATTGTTTTTACACTGAAATTGTTGAGTTTTTTAACTTGTAACTTTTGTTATGATTTTTATAGCGAAATTGTTGATTTTTTTAACTTGCAAGTTTTGTTATGGTTTTTATAGTGAAAATTTTGATTTTTTAACTTGGAAATTTTGTTATGGTGTATATAGTGAAATTGTTGAGTTTTTTAACTTAGAACTTTTGTTATGGTTTTTGTAGTGAAATTATTGAGTTTTACAACTTGGAAGTTTTGTTATGGTTTTTATAGTGAAATTGTTGAATTTTTTGACTTGGAACTTCTATTGTGGGTTTTATAGTGAAATTTTTTAGTTTTTAAACTGAAACTTTTTTATGGTCTTTACTGTGAAATTTTTGATATTTTTAATTTGAAACTTTTCTATGGACTTTATTGTAAAATTGTTGAGTTTTTTAACTTGGAAATTTTTCTATGTTTTTTTATTATGAAATTATTGAGATTCTTAACCTGGAACTTTTGTTATTGTTTTTACACTGAAATTTTTGAGTTTTTTAACTTGTAACTTTTGTTATGATTTTTATAAGGAAATTTTTAAGTTTTTTAAATTGCAAATTTTTTTATGGTTTTTATAGTGAAATTTTGGATTCTATTAACTTTCAAATTTTGTTATGGTGTATACAGTGAAATTTTTGAATTTTTTAACTTGATACTTTAAATATGGTCTTTATTGTGAAATTGTTAAGTTTTATAACTTGGAACTTTTGTTATGGTTTTTGTAGTGAAATTATTGAGTTTTACAACTTGTAACTTTTTTATGGTTATGATAGTGAAATTGTTGAATTTTTTTTTACTTGGGACATCTATTATTGTTTTTATTTTGAAATTTTTGAGTTTTTTAATTTGAAACTTTTTTATGGTCTTTGATGTGAAATTGTTGAGTTTTTTAATTTGGAAAATTTTTCATTATTTTTTATTGTGAAATTGTTGAGATTTTTAACTTGGAACTTTTGTTATTGGTTTTAAACAGAAATTGTTGAGTTTTTTAACTTGTAACTTTTGTTATGATTTTTATAGCGAAATTGTTGATTTTTTTAACTTGCAAGTTTTGTTATGGTTTTTATAGTGAAAATTTTAATTTTTTAACTTGGAAATTTTGTTATGGTGTATATAGTGAAATTGTTGAGTTTTTAAACTTGATACTATAGTTATGGTATTTATTGTGAAATTGTTAAGTTTTATAACTTAGAACTTTTGTTATGGTTTTTGTAGTGAAATTATTGAGTTTTACAACTTGGAAGTTTTGTTATGGTTTTTATAGTGAAATTGTTGAATTTTTTGACTTGGAACTTCTATTGTGGGTTTTATAGTGAAATTTTTGAGTTTTTAAACTGAAACTTTTTTATGGTCTTTACTGTGAAATTTTTAATTTGAAACTTTTCTATGGACTTTATTGTAAAATTGTTGAGTTTTTTAACTTGGAAATTTTTCTATGTTTTTTTATTATGAAATTATTGAGATTCTTAACTTGGAACTTTTGTTATTGTTTTTACACTAAAATTGTTGAGTTTTTTAACTTGTAACTTTTGTTATGATTTTTATAGGGAAATTTTTAAGTTTTTTAAATTGCAAATTTTTTTATGGTTTTTATAGTGAAATTTTGGATTTTATTAACTTTGAAATTTTGTTATGGTGTATACAGTGAAATTTTTGAATTTTTTAACTTGATACTTTAAATATGGTCTTTATTGTGAAATTGTTAAGTTTTATAACTTGGAACTTTTGTTATGGTTTTTGTAGTGATATTATAGAGTTTTACAACTTGTAACTTTTTTATGGTTATGATAGTGAAATTGTTGAATTTTTTTTACTTGGGACATCTATTATTGTTTTTATTTTGAAATTTTTGAGTTTTTTAATTTGAAACTTTTTTATGGTCTTTGATGTGAAATTGTTGAGTTTTTTAACTTGGAAATTTTTTCATAGTTTTTTATTGTGAAATTGTTGAGATTTTTAACTTGGAACTATTGTTATTGTTTTTAAACAGAAATTGTTGAGTTTCTTAACTTGTAACTTTTGTTATGATTTTTATAGCGAAATTGTTGATTTTTTTAACTTGCAAGCTTTGTTACGGTTTTTATAGTGAAAATTTTGATTTTTTAACTAGGAAATTTTGTTATGGTGTATATAGTGAAATTGTTGAGTTTTTTAACTTGATACTATAGTTATGGTCTTTATTGTGAAATTGTTAAGTTTTATAACTTAGAACTTTGGTTATGGTTTTTGTAGTGAAATTATTGAGTTTTACAACTTGGAAGTTTTGTTATGTTTTTATAGTGAAATTGTTGAATTTTTTGACTTGGAACTTCTATTGTGGGTTTTATAGTGAAATTTTTGAGTTTTTAAACTGAAACTTTTTTATGGTCTTTACTGTGAAATTTTTAATTTGAAACTTTTCTATGGACTTTATTGTAAAATTGTTGAGTTTTTTAACTTGGAAATTTTTCTATGTTTTTTTATTATGAAATTATTGAGATTCTTAACTTGGAACTTTTGTTATTGTTTTTACACTGAAATTGTTGAGTTTTTTAACTTGTAACTTTTGTTATGATTTTTATAGGGAAATTTTTAAGTTTTTTAAATTGCTAATTTTTTTATGGTTTTTATAGTGAAATTTTGGATTTTATTAACTTTGAAATTTTGTTATGGTGTATACAGTGAAATTTTTGAATTTTTTAACTTGATACTTTAAATATGGTCTTTATTGTGAAATTGTTAAGTTTTATAACTTGGAACTTTTGTTATGGTTTTTGTAGTGATAATATAGAGTTTTACAACTTGTAACTTTTTTATGGTTATGATAGTGAAATTGTTGAATTTTTTTTACTTGGGACATCTATTATTGTTTTTATTTTGAAATTTTTGAGTTTTTTAATTTGAAACTTTTTTATGGTCTTTGATGTGAAATTGTTGAGTTTTTTAACTTGGAAATTTTTTCATAGTTTTTTATTGTGAAATTGTTGAGATTTTTAACTTGGAACTTTTGTTATTGTTTTTAAACAGAAATTGTTGAGTTTTTTAACTTGTAACTTTTGTTATGATTTTTATAGCGAAATTGGTGAGTTTTTTAACTTGCAAGTGTTGTTATGGTTTTTATAGTTAAAAATTTGATTTTATTAACTTGGAAATTTTGTTATGGTGTATTAAGTGAAATTGTTGAGTTTTTTAACTTGATACTTTAGTTATGGTCTTTATTGTGAAATTGTTAAATTTTATAACTTGGAACTTTTCTTATGGTCTTTGTAGTGAAATTATTGAGTTTTACAACTTGGAAGTTTTGTTATGGTTTTTATAGTGAAATTTTTTAATTTTTTGACTTGGAACTTCTATTATGGGTTTTATAGTGAAATTTTTGAGTTTTTTAATGTGAAATTTTTTATGGTATTTAATGTGTAATTTTTTATATTTTTAATTTGAAACTTTTCTATGGACTTTATTGTGAAATTGTTGAGTTTTTTAACTTGGAAATTTTTCTATGTTTGTTTTATTATGAAATAATGGAGATTCTTAACTTGGAACTTTTGTTATTGTTTTTACATTGAAATTGTTGAGTTTTTTTAACTTGTAACTTTTGTTATGATTTTTATAGGGAAATTGTTGATTTTTTTAAATTGCAAATTTCGTTATGGTTTTTATAGTGAAATTTTGGATTTTATTAACTTTGAAATTTTGTTATGGTGTATACAGTGAAATTTTTGAATTTTTTAACTTGATACTTTAAATATGGTCTTTATTGTGAAATTGTTAAGTCTTATAACCTGGAACTTTTGTTTTGGTTTTTGTAGTGAAATTATTGAGTTTTACAACTTGTAACTTTTTTTTATAGTGAAATTGTTGAATTTTTTTGACTTGGGACTTCTATTATTGTTTTTATTTTGTAATTTTTTATTTTATAATTTGAAACTTTTTTATGGTCTTTGATGTGAAATTGTTGTGTTTTTTAACTTGGAAATTTTTTCATGGTTTTTTATTATGAAATTGTTGAGATTTTTCACATGGAACTTTTGTTATTGTTTTCACACTGAAATTGTTGAGTTTTTTAACTTGTAAGTTTTGTTATGATTTTTATAGCGAAATTGTTGATTTTTTTAACTTGCAAGCTTTGTTACGGTTTTTATAGTGAAAATTTTGATTTTTTAACTAGGAAATTTTGTTATGGTGTATATAGTGAAATTGTTGAGTTTTTTAACTTGATACTATAGTTATGGTCTTTATTGTGAAATTGTTAAGTTTTATAACTTAGAACTTTGGTTATGGTTTTTGTAGTGAAATTATTGAGTTTTACAACTTGGAAGTTTTGTTATGTTTTTATAGTGAAATTGTTGAATTTTTTGACTTGGAACTTCTATTGTGGGTTTTATAGTGAAATTTTTGAGTTTTTAAACTGAAACTTTTTTATGGTCTTTACTGTGAAATTTTTAATTTGAAACTTTTCTATGGACTTTATTGTAAAATTGTTGAGTTTTTTAACTTGGAAATTTTTCTATGTTTTTTTATTATGAAATTATTGAGATTCTTAACTTGGAACTTTTGTTATTGTTTTTACACTGAAATTGTTGAGTTTTTTAACTTGTAACTTTTGTTATGATTTTTATAAGGAAATTTTTAAGTTTTTTAAATTGCAAATTTTTTTATTGTTTTTATAGTGAAATTTTGGATTCTATTAACTTTCAAATTTTGTTATGGTGTATACAGTGAAATTTTTGAATTTTTTAACTTGATACTTTAAATATGGTCTTTATTGTGAAATTGTTAAGTTTTATAACTTGGAACTTTTGTTATGGTTTTTGTAGTGATATTATAGAGTTTTACAACTTGTAACTTTTTTATGGTTATGATAGTGAAATTGTTGAATTTTTTTTACTTGGGACATCTATTATTGTTTTTATTTTGAAATTTTTGAGTTTTTTAATTTGAAACTTTTTTAAGGTCTTTGATGTGAAATTGTTGAGTTTTTTAACTTGGAAATTTTTTCATAGTTTTTTATTGTGAAATTGTTGAGATTTTTAACTTGGAACTATTGTTATTGTTTTTAAACAGAAATTGTTGAGTTTTTTAACTTGTAACTTTTGTTATGATTTTTATAGCGAAATCGTTGAGTTTTTTAACTTGCAAGTTTTGTTATGGTTTTTATAGTGAAAATTATGATTTTTTTAACTTGGAAATTTTGTTATGGTGTATATAGTGAAATTGTTGAGTTTTTAAACTTGATACTATAGTTATGGTATTTATTGTGAAATTGTTAAGTTTTATAACTTAGAACTTTTGTTATGGTTTTTGTAGTGAAATTATTGAGTTTTACAACTTGGAAGTTTTGTTATGGTTTTTATAGTGAAATTGTTGAATTTTTTGACTTGGAACTTCTATTGTGGGTTTTATAGTGAAATTTTTGAGTTTTTAAACTGAAACTTTTTTATGGTCTTTACTGTGAAATTTTTAATTAGAAACTTTTCTATGGACTTTATTGTAAAATTGTTGAGTTTTTTAACTTGAAAATTTTTCTATGTTTTTTTATTATGAAATTATTGAGATTCTTAACTTGGAACTTTTGTTATTGTTTTTACACTGAAATTGTTGAGTTTTTTAACTTGTAACTTTTGTTATGATTTTTATAAGGAAATTTTTAAGTTTTTTAAATTGCAAATTTTTTTATGGTTTTTATAGTGAAATTTTGGATTCTATTAACTTTCAAATTTTGTTATGGTGTATACAGTGAAATTTTTGAATTTTTTAACTTGATACTTTAAATATGGTCTTTATTGTAAAATTGTTAAGTTTTATAACTTGGAACTTTTGTTGTGGTTTTTGTAGTGAAATTATTGAGTTCTACAACTTGTAACTTTTTTATGGTTATGATAGTGAAATTGTTGAATTTTTTTTACTTGGGACATCTATTATTGTTTTTATTTTGAAATTTTTGAGTTTTTTAATTTGAAACTTTTTTATGGTCTTTGATGTGAAATTGTTGAGTTTTTTAACTTGGAAATTTTTTCATAGTTTTTTATTGTGAAATTGTTGAGATTTTTAACTTGGAACTTTTGTTATTGTTTTTAAACAGAAATTGTTGAGTTTTTTAACTTTTAACTTTTGTTATGATTTTTATAGCGAAATTGGTGAGTTTTTTAACTTGCAAGTGTTGTTATGGTTTTTATAGTTAAAAATTTGATTTTTTTAACTTGGAAATTTTGTTATGGTGTATTAAGTGAAATTGTTGAGTTTTTTAACTTGATACTTTAGTTATGGTCTTTATTGTGAAATTGTTAAATTTTATAACTTGGAACTTTTCTTATGGTCTTTGTAGTGAAATTATTGAGTTTTACAACTTGGAAGTTTTGTTATGGTTTTTATAGTGAAATTTTTTAATTTTTTGACTTGGAACTTCTATTATGGGTTTTATAGTGAAATTTTTGAGTTTTTTAATGTGAAATTTTTTATGGTATTTAATGTGTAATTTTTTATATTTTTAATTTGAAACTTTTCTATGGACTTTATTGTGAAATTGTTGAGTTTTTTAACTTGGAAATTTTTCTATGTTTGTTTTATTATGAAATAATGGAGATTCTTAACTTGGAACTTTTGTTATTGTTTTTACATTGAAATTGTTGAGTTTTTTAACTTGTAGCTTTTGTTATGATTTTTATAGGGAAATTGTTGATTTTTTTAAATTGCAAATTTCGTTATGGTTTTTATAGTGAAATTTTGGATTTTATTAACTTTGAAATTTTGTTATGGTGTATACAGTGAAATTTTTGAATTTTTTAACTTGATACTTTAAATATGGTCTTTATTATGAAATTGTTAAGTCTTATAACCTGGAACTTTTGTTTTGGTTTTTGTAGTGAAATTATTGAGTTTTACAACTTGTAACTTTTTTTTATAGTGAAATTGTTGAATTTTTTTGACTTGGGACTTCTATTATTGTTTTTATTTTGTAATTTTTTATTTTATAATTTGAAACTTTTTTATGGTCTTTGATGTGAAATTGTTGTGTTTTTTAACTTGGAAATTTTTTCATGGTTTTTTATTATGAAATTGTTGAGATTTTTCACATGGAACTTTTGTTATTGTTTTTACACTGAAATTGTTGAGTTTTTTAACTTGTAAGTTTTGTTATGATTTTTATAGCGAAATTGTTGATTTTTTTAACTTGCAAGCTTTGTTACGGTTTTTATAGTGAAAATTTTGATTTTTTAACTAGGAAATTTTGTTATGGTGTATATAGTGAAATTGTTGAGTTTTTTAACTTGATACTATAGTTATGGTCTTTATTGTGAAATTGTTAAGTTTTATAACTTAGAACTTTGGTTATGGTTTTTGTAGTGAAATTATTGAGTTTTACAACTTGGAAGTTTTGTTATGTTTTTATAGTGAAATTGTTGAATTTTTTGACTTGGAACTTCTATTGTGGGTTTTATAGTGAAATTTTTGATTTTTTAAACTGAAACTTTTTTATGGTCTTTACTGTGAAATTTTTAATTTGAAACTTTTCTATGGACTTTATTGTAAAATTGTTGAGTTTTTTAACTTGGAAATTTTTCTATGTTTTTTTATTATGAAATTATTGAGATTCTTAACTTGGAACTTTTGTTATTGTTTTTACACTGAAATTGTTGAGTTTTTTAACTTGTAGCTTTTGTTATGATTTTTATAAGGAAATTTTTAAGTTTTTTAAATTGCAAATTTTTTTATGGTTTTTATAGTGAAATTTTGGATTCTATTAACTTTCAAATTTTGTTATGGTGTATACAGTGAAATTTTTGAATTTTTTAACTTGATACTTTAAATATGGTCTTTATTGTGAAATTGTTAAGTTTTATAAATTGGAACTTTTGTTATGGTTTTTGTAGTGAAATTATTGAGTTCTACAACTTGTAACTTTTTTATGGTTATGATAGTGAAATTGTTGAATTTTTTTTACTTGGGACATCTATTATTGTTTTTATTTTGAAATTTTTGAGTTTTTTAATTTGAAACTTTTTTCTGGTCTTTGATGTGAAATTGTTGAGTTTTTTAACTTGGAAATTTTTTCATAGTTTTTTATTGTGAAATTGTTGAGATTTTTAACTTGGAACTTTTGTTATTGTTTTTAAACAGAAATTGTTGAGTTTTTTAACTTGTAACTTTTGTTATGATTTTTATAGCGAAATTGGTGAGTTTTTTAACTTGCAAGTGTTGTTATGGTTTTTATAGTTAAAAATTTGATTTTTTTAACTTGGAAATTTTGTTATGGTGTATTAAGTGAAATTGTTGAGTTTTTTAACTTGATACTTTAGTTATGGTCTTTATTGTGAAATTATTAAATTTTATAACTTGGAACTTTTCTTATGGTCTTTGTAGTGAAATTATTGAGTTTTACAACTTGGAAGTTTTGTTATGGTTTTTATAGTGAAATTTTTTAATTTTTTGACTTGGAACTTCTATTATGGGTTTTATAGTGAAATTTTTGAGTTTTTTAATGTGAAATTTTTTATGGTCTTTAATGTGTAATTTTTTATATTTTTAATTTGAAACTTTTCTATGGACTTTATTGTGAAATTGTTGAGTTTTTTAACTTGGAAATTTTTCTATGTTTGTTTTATTATGAAATAATGGAGATTCTTAACTTGGAACTTTTGTTATTGTTTTTACATTGAAATTGTTGAGTTTTTTAACTTGTAACTTTTGTTATGATTTTTATAGGGAAATTGTTGATTTTTTTAAATTGCAAATTTCGTTATGGTTTTTATAGTGAAATTTTGGATTTTATTAACTTTGAAATTTTGTTATGGTGTATACAGTGAAATTTTTGAATTTTTTAACTTGATACTTTAAATATGGTCTTTATTGTGAAATTGTTAAGTCTTATAACCTGGAACTTTTGTTTTGGTTTTTGTAGTGAAATTATTGAGTTTTACAACTTGTAACTTTTTTTTATAGTGAAATTGTTGAATTTTTTTGACTTGGGACTTCTATTATTGTTTTTATTTTGTAATTTTTTATTTTATAATTTGAAACTTTTTTATGGTCTTTGATGTGAAATTGTTGTGTTTTTTAACTTGGAAATTTTTTCATGGTTTTTTATTATGAAATTGTTGAGATTTTTCACATGGAACTTTTGTTATTGTTTTTACACTGAAATTGTTGAGTTTTTTAACTTGTAAGTTTTGTTATGATTTTTATAGCGAAATTGTTGATTTTTTTAACTTGCAAGCTTTGTTACGGTTTTTATAGTGAAAATTTTGATTTTTTAACTAGGAAATTTTGTTATGGTGTATATAGTGAAATTGTTGAGTTTTTTAACTTGATACTATAGTTATGGTCTTTATTGTGAAATTGTTAAGTTTTATAACTTAGAACTTTGGTTATGGTTTTTGTAGTGAAATTATTGAGTTTTACAACTTGGAAGTTTTGTTATGTTTTTATAGTGAAATTGTTGAATTTTTTGACTTGGAACTTCTATTGTGGGTTTTATAGTGAAATTTTTGATTTTTTAAACTGAAACTTTTTTATGGTCTTTACTGTGAAATTTTTAATTTGAAACTTTTCTATGGACTTTATTGTAAAATTGTTGAGTTTTTTAACTTGGAAATTTTTCTATGTTTTTTTATTATGAAATTATTGAGATTCTTAACTTGGAACTTTTGTTATTGTTTTTACACTGAAATTGTTGAGTTTTTTAACTTGTAGCTTTTGTTATGATTTTTATAAGGAAATTTTTAAGTTTTTTAAATTGCAAATTTTTTTATGGTTTTTATAGTGAAATTTTGGATTCTATTAACTTTCAAATTTTGTTATGGTGTATACAGTGAAATTTTTGAATTTTTTAACTTGATACTTTAAATATTGTCTTTATTGTGAAATTGTTAAGTTTTATAACTTGGAACTTTTGTTATGGTTTTTGTAGTGAAATTATTGAGTTCTACAACTTGTAACTTTTTTATGGTTATGATAGTGAAATTGTTGAATTTTTTTTACTTGGGACATCTATTATTGTTTTTATTTTGAAATTTTTGAGTTTTTTAATTTGAAACTTTTTTATGGTCTTTGATGTGAAATTGTTGAGTTTTTTAACTTGGAAATTTTTTCATAGTTTTTTATTGTGAAATTGTTGAGATTTTTAACTTGGAACTTTTGTTATTGTTTTTAAACAGAAATTGTTGAGTTTTTTAACTTGTAACTTTTGTTATGATTTTTATAGCGAAATTGGTGAGTTTTTTAACTTGCAAGTGTTGTTATGGTTTTTATAGTTAAAAATTTGATTTTTTTAACTTGGAAATTTTGTTATGGTGTATTAAGTGAAATTGTTGAGTTTTTTAACTTGATACTTTAGTTATGGTCTTTATTGTGAAATTGTTAAATTTTATAACTTGGAACTTTTCTTATGGTCTTTGTAGTGAAATTATTGAGTTTTACAACTTGGAAGTTTTGTTATGGTTTTTATAGTGAAATTTTTTAATTTTTTGACTTGGAACTTCTATTATGGGTTTTATAGTGAAATTTTTGAGTTTTTTAATGTGAAATTTTTTATGGTCTTTAATGTGTAATTTTTTATATTTTTAATTTGAAACTTTTCTATGGACTTTATTGTGAAATTGTTGAGTTTTTTAACTTGGAAATTTTTCTATGTTTGTTTTATTATGAAATAATGGAGATTCTTAACTTGGAACTTTTGTTATTGTTTTTACATTGAAATTGTTGAGTTTTTTAACTTGTAACTTTTGTTATGATTTTTATAGGGAAATTGTTGATTTTTTTAAATTGCAAATTTCGTTATGGTTTTTATAGTGAAATTTTGGATTTTATTAACTTTGAAATTTTGTTATGGTGTATACAGTGAAATTTTTGAATTTTTTAACTTGATACTTTAAATATGGTCTTTATTGTGAAATTGTTAAGTCTTATAACCTGGAACTTTTGTTTTGGTTTTTGTAGTGAAATTATTGAGTTTTACAACTTGTAACTTTTTTTTATGGTTTTTATATTGAAATTGTTGAATTTTTTGACTTGGGAATTCTATTATTGTTTTTATTGTGAAATTTTTTATTTTATAATTTGAAACTTTTTTATGGTCTTTGATGTGAAATTGTTGAGTTTTTTAACTTGGAAATTTTTTCAAGGTTTTTTATAATGAAATTGTTGAGATTTTTAACATGGAACTTTTGTTATTGTTTTTACACTGAAATTGTTGAGTTTTTTAACTTGTAACTTTTGTTATGATTTTTATAGCGAAATTGTTGATTTTTTTAACTTGCAAGTTTTGTTATGGTTTTTATAGTGAAAATTTTGATTTTTTAACTTGGAAATTTTGTTATGTTGTATATAGTGAAATTGTTGAGTTTTTAAACTTGATACTATAGTTATGGTCTTTATTGTGAAATTGTTAAGTTTTATAACTTAGAACTTTTGTTATGGTTTTTGTAGTGAAATTATTGAGTTTTACAACTTGGAAGTTTTGTTATGGTTTTTATAGTGAAATTGTTGAATTTTTTGACTTGGAACTTCTATTGTGGGTTTTATAGTGAAATTTTTGAGTTTTTTAATGTGAAACTTTTTATGGGTGTAATTTTTTATATTTTTAATTTGAAACTTTTCTACGGACTTTATTGTGAAATTGTTGAGTTTTTTAACTTGGAAATTTTTCTATATGTTTTTTTATTATGAAATTATGGAGATTCTTAACTTGGAACTTTTGTTATTGTTTTTACACTGAAATTGTTGAGTTTTTTAACTTGTAACTTTTGTTATTATTTGTATAGGGAAATTGTTGATTTTTTTAAATTGCAAATTTCGTTATGGTTTTTATTGTGAAATTTTGGATTTTATTACCTTTGATATATTGTTGTGGTGTATACAGTGAAATTTTTGAATTTTTTAACTTGATACTTTAAATATGGTCTTTATTGTGAAATTGTTAAGTTTTATAACTTGGAACTTTTGTTATGGTTTTTTGTAGTGAAATTATTGAGTTTTACAACTTGTAACTTTTTTATGGTTATGATAGTGAAATTGTTGAATTTTTTTTTACTTGGGACATCTATTATTGTTATTATTTTGAAATTTTTGAGTTTTTTAATTTGAAACTTTTTTATGGTCTTTGATGTGAAATTGTTGAGTTTTTTAACTTGGAAATTTTTTCATACTTTTTTATTGTGAAATTGTTGAGATTTTTAACTTGGAACTTTTGTTATTGTTTTTAAACAGGAATTGTTGAGTTTTTTAACTTGTAACTTTTTTTATGATTTTTATAGCGAAATTGTTGAGTTTTTTAACTTGCAAGTTTTGTTATGGTTTTTATAGTGAAAATTTTGATTTTTTTAACTTGGAAATTTTGTTATGGTGTATTAAGTGAAATTGTTGAGTTTTTTAACTTGATACTTTAGTTATGGTCTTTATTGTGAAATTGTTAAATTTTATAACTTGGAACTTTTCTTATGGTTTTTGTAGTGAAATTATTGAGTTTTACAACTTGGAAGTTTTGTTATGGTTTTTATAGTGAAATTTTTTAATTTTTTGACTTGGAACTTCTTTTATGGGTTTTATAGTGAAATTTTTGAGTTTTTTAATGTGAAATTTTTTATGGTCTTTACTGTGAAATTTTTGATATTTTTAATTTGAAACTTTTCTATGGACTTTATTGTGAAATTGTTGAGTTTTTTAACTTGGAAATTTTTCTATGTTTTTTTATTATGAAATAATGGAGATTCTTAACTTGGAACTTTTGTTATTGTTTTTACACTGAAATTGTTGAGTTTTTTAACTTGTAACTTTTGTTATGATTTTTATAGGGAAATTGTTGATTTTTTTAAATTGCAAATTTCGTTATGGTTTTTATAGTGAAATTTGGATTTTATTAACTTTGAAATTTTGTTATGGTGTATACAGTGAAATTTTTGAACTTTTTAACTTGATACTTTAAATATGGTCTTTATTGTGAAATTGTTAAGTTTTATAACCTGGAACTTTTGTTTTGGTTTTTGTAGTGAAATTATTGAGTTTTACAACTTGTAACTTTTTTTTTATGGTTTTTATAGTGAAATTGTTGAATTTTTTTTGACTTGGGACTTCTATTATTGTTTTTATTGTGAAATTTTTTATTTTATAATTTGAAACTTTTTTATGGTCTTTGATGTGAAATTGTTTAGTTTTTTAACTTGGAAACTTTTTCATGGTTTTTTATTATGAAATTGTTGAGATTTTTAACATGGAAATTTTGTTATTGTTTTTACACTGAAATTGTTGAGTTTTTTAACTTGTAACTTTTGTTATGATTTTTATAGCGAAATTGTTGATTTTTTAACTTGCAAGTTTTGTTATGGTTTTTATAGTGAAAATTTTGATTTTTTAACTTGGAAATTTTGTTATGGTGTATATAATGAAGTTGTTGAGTTTTTAAACTTGATACCATAGTTATGGTCTTTATTGTGAAATTGTTAAGTTTTATAACTTTAGAACTTTTGTTATGCTTTTTGTAGTGAAATTATTGAGTTTTACAACTTGGAAGTTTTGTTATGGTTTTTATAGTGAAATTGTTGAATTTTTTGACTTGGAACTTCTATTGTGGGTTTTATAGTGAAATTTTTGAGTTTTTAAACTGAAACTTTTTTATGGTCTTTACTGTGAAATTTTTGATATTTTTAATTTGAAACTTTTCTATGGACTTTATTGTAAAATTGTTGAGTTTTTTAAGTTGGAAATTTTTCTATGTTTTTTTATTATGAAATTATTGAGATTCTTAACTTGGAACTTTTGTTATTGTTTTTACACTGAAATTGTTGAGTTTTTTAACTTGTAACTTTTGTTATGATTTTTATAGGGAAATTGTTGATTTTTTTAAATTGCAAATTTCGTTATGGTTTTTATAGTGAAATTTGGATTTTATTAACTTTGAAATTTTGTTATGGTGTATACAGTGAAATTTTTGAACTTTTGAACTTGATACTTTAAATATGGTCTTTATTGTGAAATTGTTAAGTTTTATAACCTGGAACTTTTGTTTTGGTTTTTGTAGTGAAATTATTGAGTTTTACAACTTGTAACTTTTTTTTTATGGTTTTTATAGTGAAATTGTTGAATTTTTTTGACTTGGGACATCTATTATTGTTTTTATTGTGAAATTTTTTATTTTATAATTTGAAACTTTTTTATGGTCTTTGATGTGAAATTGTTGAGTTTTTTAACTTGGAAACTTTTTCATGGTTTTTTATTATGAAATTGTTGAGATTTTTAACATGGAACTTTTGTTATTGTTTTTACACTGAAATTGTTGAGTTTTTTAACTTGTAACTTTTGTTATGATTTTTATAGCGAAATTGTTGATTTTTTAACTTGCAAGTTTTGTTATGGTTTTTATAGTGAAAATTTTGATTTTTTAACTTGGAAATTTTGTTATGGTGTATATAGTGAAATTGTTGAGTTTTTAAACTTGATACTATAGTTATGGTCTTTATTGTGAAATTGTTAAGTTTTATAACTTAGAACTTTTGTTATGCTTTTTGTAGTGAAATTATTGAGTTTTACAACTTGGAAGTTTTGTTATGGTTTTTATAGTAAAATTGTTGAATTTTTTGACTTGGAACTTCTATTGTGGGTTTTATAGTGAAATTTTTGAGTTTTTAAACTGAAACTTTTTTATGGTCTTTACTGTGAAATTTTTGATATTTTTAATTTGAAACTTTTCTATGGACTTTATTGTAAAATTGTTGAGTTTTTTAACTTGGAAATTTTTCTATGTTTTTTTATTATGAAATTATTGAGATTCTTAACTTGGAACTTTTGTTATTGTTTCTACACTGAAATTGTTGAGTTTTTTAACTTGTAACTTTTGTTATGATTTTTATAAGGAAATTTTTAAGTTTTTTAAATTGCAAATTTTTTTATGGTTTTTATAGTGAAATTTTGGATTCTATTAACTTTCAAATTTTGTTATGGTGTATACAGTGAAATTTTTGAATTTTTTAACTTGATACTTTAAATATGGTCTTTATTGTGAAATTGTTAAGTTTTATAACATGGAACTTTTGTTATGGTTTTTGTAGTGAAATTATTGAGTTTTACAACTTGTAACTTTTCTATGGTTATGATAGTGAAATTGTTGATTTTTTTTTACTTGGGACATCTATTATTGTTTTTATTTTGAAATTTTTGAGTTTTTTAATTTGAAACTTTTTTATGGTCTTTGATGTGAAATTGTTGAGTTTTTTAACTTGGAAATTTTTTCATAGTTTTTTATTGTGAAATTGTTGAGATTTTTAACTTGGAACTTTTGTTATTGTTTTTAAACAGGAATTGTTGAGTTTTTTAACTTGTAACTTTTGTTATGATTTTTATAGCGAAATTGTTGAGTTTTTTAACTTGCAAGTTTTGTTATGGTTTTTATAGTGAAAATTTTGATTTTTTTAACTTGGAAATTTTGTTATGGTGTATTAAGTGAAATTGTTGAGTTTTTTAACTTGATACTTTAGTTATGGTCTTTATTGTGAAATTGTTAAATTTTATAACTTGAAACTTTTCTTATGGTTTTTGTAGTGAAATTATTGAGTTTTACAACTTGGAAGTTTTGTTATGGTTTTTATAGTGAAATTTTTTAATTTTTTGACTTGGAACTTCTATTATGGGTTTTATAGTGAAATTTTTGAGTTTTTTAATGTGAAATTTTTTATGGTCTTTAATGTGTAATTTTTTATATTTTTAATTTGAAACTTTTCTAGGGACTTTATTGTGAAATTGTAGAGTTTTTTAACTTGGAAATTTTTCTATGTTTGTTTTATTATGAAATAATGGAGATTCTTAACTTGGAACTTTTGTTATTGTTTTTACACTGAAATTGTTGAGTTTTTTAACTTGAAACTTTTGTTATGATTTTTATAGGGAAATTGTTGATTTTTTTAAATTGCAAATTTCGTTATGGTTTTTATAGTGAAATTTTGGATTTTATTAACTTTGAAATTTTGTTATGGTGTATACAGTGAAATTTTTGAATTTTTTAACTTGATACTTTAAATATGGTCTTTATTGTGAAATTGTTAAGTTTTATAACCTAGAACTTTTGTTTTGGTTTTTGTAGTGAAATTATTGAGTTTTACAACTTGTAACTTTTTTTTATAGTTTTTATAGTGAAATTGTTGAATTTTTTTGACTTGGGACTTCTATTATTGTTTTTATTGTGTAATTTTTTATTTTATAATTTGAAACTTTTTTATGGTCATTGATGTGAAATTGTTGTGTTTTTTAACTTGGAAATTTTTTCATGGTTTTTTATTATGAAATTGTTGAGATTTTTAACATGGAACTTTTGTTATTGTTTTTACACTGAAATTGTTGAGTTTTTTAACTTGTAAGTTTTGTTATGATTTTTATAGCGAAATTGTTGATTTTTTTAACTTGCATGTTTTGTTATGGTTTTTATAGTGAAAATTTTGATTTTTTTAACTTGGAAATTTTGTTATGGTGTATTAAGTGAAATTGTTGAGTTTTTTAACTTGATACTTTAGTTATGGTCTTTATTGTGAAATTGTTAAATTTTATAACTTGGAACTTTTCTTATGGTTTTTGTAGTGAAATTATTGAGTTTTACAACTTGGAAGTTTTGTTATGGATTTTATAGTGAAATTGTTGAATTTTTTGACATGGAACTTCTATTGTGGGTTTTTTAGTGAAATTTTTTAGTTTTTTAATGTGAAACTTTTTATGGGTGTAATTTTTTATATTTTTAATTTGAAACTTTTCTACGGACTTTATTGTGAAATTGTTGAGTTTTTTAAATTGGAAATTTTTCTATGTTTTTTTATTATGAAATTATGGAGATTCTTAACTTGGAACTTTTGTTATTGTTTTTACACTGAAATTGTTGAGTTTTTTAACTTGTAACTTTTGTTATTATTTGTATAGGGAAATTGTTGATTTTTTTAAATTGCAAATTTCGTTATGGTTTTTATTGTGAAATTTTGGATTTTATTAACTTTGATATATTGTTGTGGTGTATACAGTGAAATTTTTGAATTTTTTAACTTGATACTTTAAATATGGTCTTTATTGTGAAATTGTTAAGTTTTATAACTTGGAACTTTTGTTATGGTTTTTGTAGTGAAATTATTGAGTTTTACAACTTGTAACTTTTTTATGGTTATCATAGTGAAATTGTTGAATTTTTTTTTACTTGGGACATCTATTATTGTTATTATTTTGAAATTTTTGAGTTTTGTAATTTGAAACTTTTTTATGGTCTTTGATGTGAAATTGTTGAGTTTTTTAACTTGGAAATGTTTTCATACTTTTTTTATTGTGAAATTGTTGAGATTTTTAACTTGGAACTTTTGTTATTGTTTTTAAACAGAAATTGTTGAGTTTTTTAACTTGTAACTTTTGTTATGATTTTTATAGCGAAATTGTTGAGTTTTTTAACTTGCAAGTTTTGTTATGGTTTTTATAGTGAAAATTTTGATTTTTTTAACTTGGAAATTTTGTTATGGTGTATTAAGTGAAATTGTTGAGTTTTTTAACTTGATACTTTAGTTATGGTCTTTATTGTGAAATTGTTAAATTTTATAACTTGGAACTTTTCTTATGGTTTTTGTAGTGAAATTATTGAGTTTTACAACTTGGAAGTTTTGTTATGGTTTTTATAGTGAAATTTTTTAATTTTTTGACTTGGAACTTCTTTTATGGGTTTTATAGTGAAATTTTTGAGTTTTTTAATGTGAAATTTTTTATGGTCTTTACTGTGAAATTTTTGATATTTTTAATTTGAAACTTTTCTATGGACTTTATTGTGAAATTGTTGAGTTTTTTAACTTGGAAATTTTTCTATGTTTTTTTATTATGAAATTATGGAGATTCTTAACTTGGAACTTTTGTTATTATTTTTACACTGAAATTGTTGAGTTTTTTAACTTGTAACTTTTGTTATGATTTTTATAGGGAAATTGTTGATTTTTTTAAATTGCAAATTTCGTTATGGTTTTTATAGTGAATTTTGGATTTTATTAACTTTGAAATTTTGTTATGGTGTATACAGTGAAATTTTTGAATTTTTTAACTTGATACTTTAAATATGGTCTTTATTGTGAAATTGTTAAGTTTTATAACCTGGAACTTTTGTTTTGGTTTTTGTAGTGAAATTATTGAGTTTTACAACTTGTAACTTTTTTTTATAGTTTTTATAGTGAAATTGTTGAATTTTTTTGACTTGGGACTTCTATTATTGTTTTTATTGTGTAATTTTTTATTTTATAATTTGAAACTTTTTTATGGTCATTGATGTGAAATTGTTGTGTTTTTTAACTTGGAAATTTTTTCATGGTTTTTTATTATGAAATTGTTGAGATTTTTAACATGGAACTTTTGTTATTGTTTTTACACTGAAATTGTTGAGTTTTTTAACTTGTAAGTTTTGTTATGATTTTTATAGCGAAATTGTTGATTTTTTTAACTTGCATGTTTTGTTATGGTTTTTATAGTGAAAATTTTGATTTTTTTAACTTGGAAATTTTGTTATGGTGTATTAAGTGAAATTGTTGAGTTTTTTAACTTGATACTTTAGTTATGGTCTTTATTGTGAAATTGTTAAATTTTATAACTTGGAACTTTTCTTATGGTTTTTGTAGTGAAATTATTGAGTTTTACAACTTGGAAGTTTTGTTATGGATTTTATAGTGAAATTGTTGAATTTTTTGACATGGAACTTCTATTGTGGGTTTTTTAGTGAAATTTTTGAGTTTTTTAATGTGAAACTTTTTATGGGTGTAATTTTTTATATTTTTAATTTGAAACTTTTCTACGGACTTTATTGTGAAATTGTTGAGTTTTTTAACTTGGAAATTTTTCTATGTTTTTTTATTATGAAATTATGGAGATTCTTAACTTGGAACTTTTGTTATTGTTTTTACACTGAAATTGTTGAGTTTTTTAACTTGTAACTTTTGTTATTATTTGTATAGGGAAATTGTTGATTTTTTTAAATTGCAAATTTCGTTATGGTTTTTATTGTGAAATTTTGGATTTTATTAACTTTGATATATTGTTGTGGTGTATACAGTGAAATTTTTGAATTTTTTAACTTGATACTTTAAATATGGTCTTTATTGTGAAATTGTTAAGTTTTATAACTTGGAACTTTTGTTATGGTTTTTGTAGTGAAATTATTGAGTTTTACAACTTGTAACTTTTTTATGGTTATCATAGTGAAATTGTTGAATTTTTTTTTACTTGGGACATCTATTATTGTTATTATTTTGAAATTTTTGAGTTTTTTAATTTGAAACTTTTTTATGGTCTTTGATGTGAAATTGTTGAGTTTTTTAACTTGGAAATGTTTTCATACTTTTTTTATTGTGAAATTGTTGAGATTTTTAACTTGGAACTTTTGTTATTGTTTTTAAACAGAAATTGTTGAGTTTTTTAACTTGTAACTTTTGTTATGATTTTTATAGCGAAATTGTTGAGTTTTTTAACTTGCAAGTTTTGTTATGGTTTTTATAGTGAAAATTTTGATTTTTTTAACTTGGAAATTTTGTTATGGTGTATTAAGTGAAATTGTTGAGTTTTTTAACTTGATACTTTAGTTATGGTCTTTATTGTGAAATTGTTAAATTTTATAACTTGGAACTTTTCTTATGGTTTTTGTAGTGAAATTATTGAGTTTTACAACTTGGAAGTTTTGTTATGGTTTTTATAGTGAAATTTTTTAATTTTTTGACTTGGAACTGCTTTTATGGGTTTTATAGTGAAATTTTTGAGTTTTTTAATGTGAAATTTTTTATGGTCTTTACTGTGAAATTTTTGATATTTTTAATTTGAAACTTTTCTATGGACTTTATTGTGAAATTGTTGAGTTTTTTAACTTGGAAATTTTTCTATGTTTTTTTATTATGAAATTATGGAGATTCTTAACTTGGAACTTTTGTTATTATTTTTACACTGAAATTGTTGAGTTTTTTAACTTGTAACTTTTGTTATGATTTTTATAGGGAAATTGTTGATTTTTTTAAATTGCAAATTTCGTTATGGTTTTTATAGTGAATTTTGGATTTTATTAACTTTGAAATTTTGTTATGGTGTATACAGTGAAATTTTTGAATTTTTTAACTTGATACTTTAAATATGGTCTTTATTGTGAAATTGTTAAGTTTTATAACTTGGAACTTTTGTTATGGTTTTTGTAGTGAAATTATTGAGTTTTACAACTTGTAACTTTTTTATGGTTATGATAGTGAAATTGTTGAATTTTTTTTTACTTGGGACATCTATTATTGTTATTATTTTGAAATTTTTGAGTTTTTTAATTTGAAACTTTTTTATGGTCTTTGATGTGAAATTGTTGAGTTTTTTAACTTGGAAATTTTTTCATAGTTTTTTATTGTGAAATTGTTGAGATTTTTAACTTGGAACTTTTGTTATTGTTTTTAAACAGAAATTGTTGAGTTTTTTAACTTGTAACTTTTGTTATGATTTTTATAGCGAAATTGTTGAGTTTTTTAACTTGCAAGTTTTGTTATGGTTTTTATAGTGAAAATTTTGATTTTTTTAACTTGGAAACTTTGTTATGTTGTATTAAGTGAAATTGTTGAGTTTTTTAACTTGATACTTTAGTTATGCTCTTTATTGTGAAATTGTTAAATTTTATAACTTGGAACTTTTCTTATGGTTTTTGTAGTGAAATTATTGAGTTTTACAACTTGGAAGTTTTGTTATGGTTTTTATAGTGAAATTTTTTAATTTTTTGACTTGGAACCTCTATTATGGGTTTTATAGTGAAATTTTTTAGTTTTTTAATGTCAAAATTTTTATGGTCTTTAATGTGTAATTTTTTATATTTTTAATTTGAATCTTTTCTATGGACTTTATTGTGAAATTGTTGAGTTTTTTAAATTGCAAATTTTTCTATGTTTTTTTTATTATGAAATTATGGAGATTCTTAACTTGGAACTTTTGTTATTGTTTTTACACTGAAATTGTTGAGTTTTTTAACTTGTAACTTTTCTAATGATTTTTATAGGGAAATTGTTGATTTTTTTAAATTGCAAATTTCGTTATGGTTTTTATAGTGAAATTTTGGATTTTATTGACTTTGAAATTTTGTTATGGTGTATACAGTGAGATTTTTGAATTTTTTAACTTGATACTTTAAATATGGTCTTTATTGTGAAATTGTTAAGTTTTATAACTTGGAACTTTTGTTTTGGTTTTTGTAGTGAAATTATTGAATTTTACAACTTGTAACTTTTTTTGTGGTTTTTATATTGAAATTGTTGAATTTTTTGACTTGGGAATTCTATTATTGTTTTTATTGTGAAATTTTTTATTTTATAATTTGAAATTTTTTATGGTCTTTGATGTGAAATTGTTGAGTTTTTTAACTTGGAAATTTTTTCATGGTTTTTTATTATGAAATTGTTGAGATTTTTAACATGGAACTTTTGTTATTGTTTTTACACTGAAATTGTTGAGTTTTTTAACTTGTAACTTTTGTTATGATTTTTATAGCGAAATTGTTTATTTTTTTAACTTGCAAGTTTTGTTATGGTTTTTATAGTGAAAATTTTGATTTTTTAACTTGGAAATTTTGTTATGGTGTATATAGTGAAATTGTTGAGTTTTTAAACTTGATACTATAGTTATGGTCTTTATTGTGAAATTGTTAAGTTTTATAACTTAGAACTTTTGTTATGGTTTTTGTAGTAAAATTATTGAGTTTTACAATTTGGAAGTTTTGTTATGGTTTTTATAGTGAAATTGTTGAATTTTTTGACTTGGAACTTCTATTGTGGGTTTTATAGTGAAATTTTTGAGTTTTTTAATGTGAAACTTTTTATGGGTGTAATTTTTTATATTTTTAATTTGAAACTTTTCTACAGACTTTATTGTGAAATTGTTGAGTTTTTTAACTTGGAAATTTTTCTATGTTTTTTTATTATGAAATTATGGAGATTCTTAACTTGGAACTTTTGTTATTGTTTTTACACTGAAATTGTTGAGTTTTTTAACTTGTAACTTTTGTTATTATTTGTATAGGGAAATTGTTGATTTTTTTAAATTGCAAATTTCGTTATGGTTTTTATTGTGAAATTTTGGATTTTATTAACTTTGATATATTATTGTGGTGTATACAGTGAAATTTTTGAATTTTTTAACTTGATACTTTAAATATGGTCTTTATTGTGAAATTGTTAAGTTTTATAACTTGGAACTTTTGTTATGGTTTTTGTAGTGAAATTATTGAGTTTTACAACTTGTAACATTTTTATGGTTATGATAGTGAAATTGTTGAATTTTTTTTACTTGGGACATCTATTATTGTTATTATTTTGAAATTTTTGAGTTTTTTAATTTGAAACTTTTTTATGGTCTTTGATGTGAAATTGTTGAGTTTTTTAACTTGGAAATTTTTTCATAGTTTTTTATTGTGAAATTGTTGAGATTTTTAACTTGGAAATTTAGTTATTGTTTTTAAACAGAAATTGTTGAGTGTTTTAACTTGTAACTTTTGTTATGATTTTTATAGCGAAATTGTTGAGTTTTTTAACTTGCAAGTTTTGTTATGGTTTTTATAGTGAAAATTTTGATTTTTTTAACTTGGAAATTTTGTTATGGTGTATTAAGTGAAATTTTTGAGTTTTTTTAACTTGATACTTTAGTTATGGTCTTTTTTGTGAAATTGTTAAATTTTATAACTTGGAACTTTTCTTATGGTTTTTGTAGTGAAATTATTGAGTTTTACAACTTGGAAATTTTGTTATGGTTTTTATAGTGAAATTTTTTAATTTTTTGACTTGGAACTTCTATTATGGGTTTTATAGTGAAATTTTTGAGTTTTTTAATGTGAAATTTTTTATGGTCTTTACTGTGAAATTTTTGATATTTTTAATTTGAAACTTTTCTATGGACTTTATTGTGAAATTGTTGAGTTTTTTAACTTGGAAATTTTTTCATGGTTGTTTATTATGAAATTGTTGAGATTTTTAACTTGGAACTTTTGTTATTATTTTTACACTGAAATTGTTGAGTTTTTTAACTTGTAACTTTTGTTATGATTTTTATAGGGAAATTGTTGATTTTTTTAAATTGCAAATTTCGTTATGGTTTTTATAGTGAATTTTGCATTTTATTAACTTTGAAATTTTTTTATGGTGTATACAGTGAAAAATTTGAATTTTTTAACTTGATACTTTAAATATGGTCTTTATTGTGAAATTGTTAAGTTTTATAACTTGGAACTTTTCTTATGGTTTTTGTAGTGAAATTATTGAGTTTTACAACTTAGAAATTTTGTTATGGTTTTTATAGTGAAATTTTTTAATTTTTTGACTTGGAACTTCTATTATGGGTTTTATAGTGAAATTTTTGAGTTTTTTAATGTGAAATTTTTTATGGTCTTTACTGTGAAATTTTTGATATTTTTAATTTGAAACTTTTCTATGGACTTTATTGTGAAATTGTTGAGTTTTTTAACTTGGAAATTTTTCTATGTTTTTTTATTATGAAATTATGGAGATTCTTAACTTGGAACTTTTGTTATTATTTTTACACTGAAATTGTTGAGTTTTTTAACTTGTAACTTTTGTTATGATTTTTATAGGGAAATTGTTGATTTTTTTAAATTGCAAATTTCGTTATGGTTTTTATAGTGAATTTTGCATTTTATTAACTTTGAAATTTTGTTATGGTGTATACAGTGAAATTTTTGAATTTTTTAACTTGATACTTTAAATATGGTCTTTATTGTGAAATTGTTAAGTTTTATAACTTGGAACTTTTGTTATGGTTTTTGTAGTGAAATTATTGAGTTTTACAACTTGTAACTTTTTTATGGTTATGATAGTGAAATTGTTGAATTTTTTTTATTTGGGACATCTATTATTGTTTTTATTTTGAAATTTTTGAGTTTTTTAATTTGAAACTTTTTTATGGTCTTTGATGTGAAATTGTTGAGTTTTTAAACTTGGAAATTTTTTCATAGTTTTTTATTGTGAAATTGATGAGATTTTTAACTTGGAACTTTTGTTATTGTTTTTAAACAGAAATTGTTGAGTTTTTTTACTTGTAACTTTTGTTATGATTTTTATAGCGAAATTGTTGAGTTTTTTAACTTGCAAGTTTTGTTATGGTTTTTATAGTGAAAATTTTGATTTTTTTAACTTGGAAACTTTGTTATGGTGTATTAAGTGAAATTGTTGAGTTTTTTAACTTGATACTTTAGTTATGGTCTTTATTGTGAAATTGTTAAATTTTATAACTTGGAACTTTTCTTATGGTTTTTGTAGTGAAATTATTGAGTTTTACAACTTGGAAGTTTTGTTATGGTTTTTATAGTGAAATTTTTTAATTTTTTGACTTGGAACTTCTATTATGGGTTTTATAGTGAAATTTTTGAGTTTTTTAATGTAAAATTTTTTATGGTCTTTAATGTGTAATTTTTTATATTTTTAATTTGAAACTTTTCTACGGACTTTATAGTGAAATTGTTGAGTTTTTTAAATTGCAAATTTTTCTATGTTTTTTTTATTATGAAATTATGGAGATTCTTAACTTGGAACTTTTGTTATTGTTTTTACACTGAAATTTTTGAGTTTTTTAACTTGTAACTTTTGTTATGATTTTTATAGGGAAATTGTTGATTTTTTTAAATTGCAAATTTCGTTATGGTTTTTATAGTGAAATTTTGGATTTTATTAACTTTGAAATTTTGTTATGGTGTATACAGTGAGATTTTTGAATTTTTTAACTTGATACTTTAAATATGGTCTTTATTGTGAAATTGTTAAGTTTTATAACTTGGAACTTTTGTTTTGGTTTTTGTAGTGAAATTATTGAGTTTTACAACTTGTAACTTTTTTTATGGTTTATATATTGAAATTGTTGAATTTTTTGACTTGGGAATTCTATTATTGTTTTTATTGTGAAATTTTTTATTTTATAATTTGAAACTTTTTTATGGTCTTTGATGTGAAATTGTTGAGTTTTTTAACTTGGAAATTTTTTCATGGTATTTTATTATGAAATTGTTGAGATTTTTAACATGGAACTTTTGTTATTGTTTTTACACTGAAATTGTTGAGTTTTTTAACTTGTAACTTTTGTTATGATTTTTATAGCGAAATTGTTGATTTTTTTAAATTGCAAGTTTTGTTTTGGTTTTTATAGTGAAAATTTTGATTTTTTAACTTGGAAATTTTGTTATGGTGTATATAGTGAAATTGTTGAGTTTTTTAACTTGATACTATAGTTATGGTGTATATAGTGAAATTGTTAAGTTTTATAACTTAGAACTTTTGTTATGGTTTTTGTAGTGAAATTATTGAGTTTTACAACTTGGAAGTTTTGTTATGGTTTTTATAGTGAAATTGTTGAATTTTTTGACTTGGAACTTCTATTGTGGGTTTTATAGTGAAATTTTTGAGTTTTTTAATGTGAAACTTTTTATGGGTGTAATTTTTTATATTTTTAATTTGAAACTTTTCTACGGACTTTATTGTGAAATTGTTGAGTTTTTTAACTTGGAAATTTTTCTATGTTTTTTTATTATGAAATTATGGAGATTCTTAACTTGGAACTTTTGTTATTGTTTTTACACTGAAATTGTTGAGTTTTTTAACTTGTAGCTTTTGTTATGATTTTTATAAGGAAATTTTTAAGTTTTTTAAATTGCAAATTTTTTTATGGTTTTTATAGTGAAATTTTGGATTCTATTAACTTTCAAATTTTGTTATGGTGTATACAGTGAAATTTTTGAATTTTTTAACTTGATACTTTAAATATGGTCTTTATTGTGAAATTGTTAAGTTTTATAACTTGGAACTTTTGTTATGGTTTTTGTAGTGAAATTATTGAGTTCTACAACTTGTAACTTTTTTATGGTTATGATAGTGAAATTGTTGAATTTTTTTTACTTGGGACATCTATTATTGTTTTTATTTTGAAATTTTTGAGTTTTTTAATTTGAAACTTTTTTATGGTCTTTGATGTGAAATTGTTGAGTTTTTTAACTTGGAAATTTTTTCGTAGTTTTTTATTGTGAAATTGTTGAGATTTTTAACTTGGAACTTTTGTTATTGTTTTTAAACAGAAATTGTTGAGTTTTTTTACTTGTAACTTTTGTTATGATTTTTATAGCGAAATTGTTGAGTTTTTTAACTTGCAAGTTTTGTTATGGTTTTTATAGTGAAAATTTTGATTTTTTTAACTTGGAAACTTTGTTATGGTGTATTAAGTGAAATTGTTGAGTTTTTTAACTTTATACTTTAGTTATGGTCTTTATTGTGAAATTGTTAAATTTTATAACTTGGAACTTTTCTTATGGTTTTTGTAGTGAAATTATTGAGTTTTACAACTTGGAAGTTTTGTTATGGTTTTTATAGTGAAATTTTTTAATTTTTTGACTTGGAACTTCTATTATGGGTTTTATAGTGAAATTTTTTAGTTTTTTAATGTGAAATTTTTTATGGTCTTTAATGTGTAATTTTTTATATTTTTAATTTGAAACTTTTCTATGGACTTTATTGTGAAATTGTTGAGTTTTTTAAATTGAAAATTTTTCTATGTTGTTTTTATTATGAAATTAGGGAGATTCTTAACTTGGAACTTTTGTTATTGTTTTTACACTGAAATTTTTGAGTTTTTTAACTTGTAACTTTTGTTATGATTTTTATAAGGAAATTGTTGATTTTTTTAAATTGCAAATTTCGTTATGGTTTTTATAGTGAAATTTTGGATTTTATTAACTTTGAAATTTTGTTATGGTGTATACAGTGAGATTTTTGAATTTTTTAACTTGATACTTTAAATATGGTCTTTATTGTGAAATTGTTAAGTTTTATAACTTGGAACTTTTGTTTTGGTTTTTGTAGTGAAATTATTGAGTTTTACAACTTGTAACTTTTTTTATGGTTTTTATATTGAAATTGTTGAATTTTTTGACTTGGGAATTTTATTATTGTTTTTATTGTGAAATTTTTTATTTTATAATTTGAAACTTTTTTATGGTCTTTGATGTGAAATGGTTGAGTTTTTTAACTTGGAAATTTTTTCATGGTTTTTTATTATGAAATTGTTGAGATTTTTAACATGGAACTTTTGTTATTGTTTTTACACTGAAATTGTTGAGTTTTTTAACTTGTAACTTTTGTTATGATTTTTATAGCGAAATTGTTGATTTTTTTAAATTGCAAGTTTTGTTTTGGTTTTTATAGTGAAAATTTTGATTTTTTAACTTGGAAATTTTGTTATGGTGTATATAGTGAAATTGTTGAGTTTTTTAACTTGATACTATAGTTATGGTCTTTATTGTGAAATTGTTAAGTTTTATAACTTAGAACTTTTGTTATGGTTTTTGTAGTGAAATTATTGAGTTTTACAACTTGGAAGTTTTGTTATGGTTTATATAGTGAAATTGTTGAATTTTTTGACTTGGAACTTCTATTGTGGGTTTTATAGTGAAATTTTTGAGTTTTTTAATGTGAAACTTTTTATGGGTGTAATTTTTTATATTTTTAATTTGAAACTTTTCTACGGACTTTATTGTGAAATTGTTGAGTTTTTTAACTTGGAAAATTTTCTATGTTTTTTTATTATGAAATTATGGAGATTCTTAACTTGGAACTTTTGTTATTGTTTTTACACTGAAATTGTTGAGTTTTTTAACTTGTAACTTTTGTTATGATTTTTATTGGGAAATTGTTGATTTTTTTAAATTACAAATTTCGTTATGGTTTTTATAGTGAAATTTTGGATTTTATTAACTTTGAAATTTTGTTATGATGTATACAGTGAAATTTTTGAATTTTTTAACTTGATACTTTAAATATGGTCTTAATTGTGAAATTGTTAAGTTTTATAACTTGGAACTTTTGTTATGGTTTTTATAGTGAAATTATTGAGTTTTACAACTTGTAACTTTTTTATGGTTATGATAGTGAAATTGTTGAATTTTTTTTACTTGGGACATCTATTATTGTTATTATTTTGAAATTTTTGAGTTTTTTAATTTGAAACTTTTTTATGGTCTTTGATGTGAAATTGTTGAGTTTTTTAACTTGGAAATTTTTTCATAGTTTTTTATTGTGAAATTGTTGAGATTTTTAACTTGGAACTTTTGTTATTGTTTTTAAACGGAAATTGTTGAGTTTTTTTACTTGTAACTTTTGTTATGATTTTTATAGCGAAATTGTTGAGTTTTTTAACTTGCAAGTTTTGTTATGGTTTTTATAGTGAAAATTTTGATTTTTTTAACTTGGAAACTTTGTTATGGTGTATTAAGTGAAATTGTTGAGTTTTTTAACTTGATACTTTAGTTATGGTCTTTATTGTGAAATTGTTAAATTTTATAACTTGGAACTTTTCTTATGGTTTTTGTAGTGAAATTATTGAGTTTTACAACTTGGAAGTTTTGTTATGGTTTTTATAGTGAAATTTTTTAATTTTTTGACTTGGAACTTCTATTATGGGTTTTATAGTGAAATTTTTGAGTTTTTTAATGTGAAATTTTTTATGGTCTTTAATGTGTAATTTTTTATATTTTTAATTTGAAACTTTTCTATGGACTTTATTGTGAAATTGTTGAGTTTTTTAAATTGAAAATTTTTCTATGTTGTTTTTATTATGAAATTAGGGAGATTCTTAACTTGGAACTTTTGTTATTGTTTTTACACTGAAATTTTTGAGTTTTTTAACTTGTAACTTTTGTTATGATTTTTATAAGGAAATTGTTGATTTTTTTAAATTGCAAATTTCGTTATGGTTTTTATAGTGAAATTTTGGATTTTATTAACTTTGAAATTTTGTTATGGTGTATACAGTGAGATTTTTGAATTTTTTAACTTGATACTTTAAATATGGTCTTTATTGTGAAATTGTTAAGTTTTATAACTTGGAACTTTTGTTTTGGTTTTTGTAGTGAAATTATTGAGTTTTACAACTTGTAACTTTTTTTATGGTTTTTATATTGAAATTGTTGAATTTTTTGACTTGGGAATTCTATTATTGTTTTTATTGTGAAATTTTTTATTTTATAATTTGAAACTTTTTTATGGTCTTTGATGTGAAATTGTTGAGTTTTTTAACTTGGAAATTTTTTCATGGTTTTTTATTATGAAATTGTTGAGATTTTTAACATGGAACTTTTGTTATTGTTTTTACACTGAAATTGTTGAGTTTTTTAACTTGTAACTTTTGTTATGATTTTTATAGCGAAATTGTTGATTTTTTTAAATTGCAAGTTTTGTTTTGGTTTTTATAGTGAAAATTTTGATTTTTTAACTTGGAAATTTTGTTATGGTGTATATAGTGAAATTGTTGAGTTTTTTAACTTGATACTATAGTTATGGTCTTTATTGTGAAATTGTTAAGTTTTATAACTTAGAACTTTTGTTATGGTTTTTGTAGTGAAATTATTGAGTTTTACAACTTGGAAGTTTTGTTATGGTTTTTATAGTGAAATTGTTGAATTTTTTGACTTGGAACTTCTATTGTGGGTTTTATAGTGAAATTTTTTAGTTTTTTAATGTGAAACTTTTTATGGGTGTAATTTTTTATATTTTTAATTTGAAACTTTTCTACGGACTTTATTGTGAAATTGTTGAGTTTTTTAACTTGGAAATTTTTCTATGTTTTTTTATTATGAAATTATGGAGATTCTTAACTTGGAACTTTTGTTATTGTTTTTACACTGAAATTGTTGAGTTTTTTAACTTGTAACTTTTGTTATGATTTTTATTGGGAAATTGTTGATTTTTTTAAATTACAAATTTCGTTATGGTTTTTATAGTGAAATTTTGGATTTTATTAACTTTGAAATTTTGTTATGATGTATACAGTGAAATTTTTGAATTTTTTAACTTGATACTTTAAATATGGTCTTAATTGTGAAATTGTTAAGTTTTATAACTTGGAACTTTTGTTATGGTTTTTGTAGTGAAATTATTGAGTTTTACAACTTGTAACTTTTTTATGGTTATGATAGTGAAATTGTTGAATTTTTTTTACTTGGGACATCTATTATTGTTATTATTTTGAAATTTTTGAGTTTTTTAATTTGAAACTTTTTTATGGTCTTTGATGTGAAATTGTTGAGTTTTTTAACTTGGAAATTTTTTCATAGTTTTTTATTGTGAAATTGTTGAGATTTTTAACTTGGAACTTTTGTTATTGTTTTTAAACAGAAATTGTGGAGTTTTTTAACTTGTAACTTTTGTTATGATTTTTATAGCGAAATTGTTGAGTTTTTTAACTTGCAAGTTTTGTTATGGTTTTTATAGTGAAAATTTTGATTTTTTTAACTTGGAAATTTTGTTATGGTGTATTAAGTGAAATTGTTGAGTTTTTTAACTTGATACTTTAGTTATGGTCTTTATTGTGAAATTGTTAAATTTTATAACTTGGAACTTTTCTTATGGTTTTTGTAGTGAAATTATTGAGTTTTACAACTTGGAAGTTTTGTTATGGTTTTTATAGTAAAATTTTTTAATTTTTTGACTTGGAACTTCTATTATGGGTTTTATAGTGAAATTTTTGAGTTTTTTAATGTGAAATTTTTTATGGTCTTTAATGTGTAATTTTTTATATTTTTAATTTGAAACTTTTCTATGGACTTTATTGTGAAATTGTTGAGTTTTTTAACTTGGAAATTTTTCTATGTTTTTTTATTATGAAATTATGGAGATTCTTAACTTGGAACTTTTGTTATTATTTTTACACTGAAATTGTTGAGTTTTTTAACTTGTAACTTTTGTTATGATTTTTATAGGGAAATTGTTGATTTTTTTAAATTGCAAATTTCGTTATGGTTTTTATAGTGAATTTTGGATTTTATTAACTTTGAAATTTTGTTATGGTGTATACAGTGAAATTTTTGAATTTTTTAAATTGATACTTTAAATATGGTCTTTATTGTGAAATTGTTAAGTTTTATAACTTGGAACTTTTTTTATGGTTTTTGTAGTGAAATTATTGAGTTTTACAACTTGTAACTTTTTTATGGTTATGATAGTGAAATTGTTGAATTTTTTTTACTTGGGACATCTATTATTATTTTTATTTTGAAATTTTTGAGTTTTTTAATTTGAAACTTTTTTATGGTCTTTGATGTGAAATTGTTGAGTTTTTTAACTTGGAAATTTTTTCATAGTTTTTTATTGTGAAATTGTTGAGATTTTTAACTTGGAACTTTTGTTATTGTTTTTAAACAGAAATTGTTGAGTTTTTTAACTTGTAACTTTTGTTATGATTTTTATAGCGAAATTGTTGAGTTTTTTAACTTGCAAATTTTGTTATGGTTTTTATAGTGAAAATTTTGATTTTTTTAACTTGGAAACTTTGTTATAGTGTATTAAGTGAAATTGTTGAGTTTTTTAACTTGATACTTTTGTTATGGTCTTTATTGTGAAATTGTTAAATTTTATAACTTGGAACTTTTCTTATGGTTTTTGTAGTGAAATTATTGAGTTTTACAACTTGGAAGTTTTGTTATGGTTTTTATAGTGAAATTTTTTAATTTTTTGACTTGGAACTTCTATTATGGGTTTTATAGTGAAATTTTTGAGTTTTTTAATGTGAAACTTTTTATGGGTGTAATTTTTTATATTTTTAATTTGAAACTTTTCTATGGACTTCATTGTGAAATTGTTGAGTTTTTTAACTTGGAAATTTTTCTATGTTTTTTTATTATGAAATTATGGAGATTCTTAACTTGGAACTTTTGTTATTGTTTTTACACTGAAATTGTTGAGTTTTTTAACTTGTAACTTTTGTTATGATTTTTATAGGGAAATTGTTGATTTTTTTAAATTACAAATTTCGTTATGGTTTTTATAGTGAAATTTTGTATTTTATTAACTTTGAAATTTTGTTATGGTGTATACAGTGAAATTTTTGAATTTTTTTGACTTGATACTTTAAATATGGTCTTAATTGTGAAATTGTTAAGTTTTATAACTTGGAACTTTTGTTATGGTTTTTGTAGTGAAATTATTGAGTTTTACAACTTGTAACTTTTTTATGGTTATGATAGTGAAATTGTTGAATTTTTTTTACTTGGGACATCTATTATTGTTATTATTTTGAAATTTTTGAGTTTTTTAATTTGAAACTTTTTTATGGTCTTTGATGTGAAATTGTTGAGTTTTTTAACTTGGAAATTTTTTCATAGTTTTTTATTGTGAAATTGTTGAGATTTTTAACTTGGAACTTTTGTTATTATTTTTAAACAGAAATTGTGGAGTTTTTTAACTTGTAACTTTTGTTATGATTTTTATAGCGAAATTGTTGAGTTTTTTAACTTGCAAGTTTTGTTATGGTTTTTATAGTGAAAATTTTGATTTTTTTAACTTGGAAATTTTGTTATGGTGTATTAAGTGAAATTGTTGAGTTTTTTAACTTGATACTTTAGTTATGGTCTTTATTGTGAAATTGTTAAATTTTATAACTTGGAACTTTTGTTATGGTTTTTGTAGTGAAATTATTGAGTTTTACAACTATGGAAGTTTTGTTATGGTTTTTATAGTGAAATTTTTTAATTTTTTGACTTGGAACTTCTATTATGGGTTTTATAGTGAAATTTTTGAGTTTTTTAATGTGAAATTTTTTATGGGTGTAATTTTTTATATTTTTAATTTGAAACTTTTCTATGGACTTTATTGTGAAATTGTTGAGTTTTTTAACTTGGAAATTTTTCTATGTTTTTTTATTATGAAATTATGGAGATTCTTAACTTGGAACTTTTGCTATTGTTTTTACACTGAAATTGTTGAGTTTTTTAACTTGTAACTTTTGTTATGATTTTTATAGGGAAATTGTTGATTTTTTTAAATTACAAATTTCGTTATGGTTTTTATAGTGAAATTTTGGATTTTATTAACTTTGAAATTTTGTTATGGTGTATACAGTGAAATTTTTGAATTTTTTAACTTGATACTTTAAATATGGTCTTAATTGTGAAATTGTTAAGTTTTATAACTTGGAACTTTTGTTATGGTTTTTGTAGTGAAATTATTGAGTTTTACAACTTGTAACTTTTTTATGGTTATGATAGTGAAATTGTTGAATTTTTTTTACTTGGGACATCTATTATTGTTATTATTTTGAAATTTTTGGGTTTTTTAATTTGAAACTTTTTTATGGTCTTTGATGTGAAATTGTTGAGTTTTTTAACTTGGAAATTTTTTCATAGTTTTTTATTGTGAAATTGTTGAGATTTTTAACTTGGAACTTTTGTTATTGTTTTTAAACAGAAATTGTGGAGTTTTTTAACTTGTAACTTTTGTTATGATTTTTATAGCGAAATTGTTGAGTTTTTTAACTTGCAAGTTTTGTTATGGTTTTTATAGTGAAAATTTTGATTTTTTTTAACTTGGAAATTTTGTTATGGTGTATTAAGTGAAATTGTTGAGTTTTTTAACTTGATACTTTAGTTATGGTCTTTATTGTGAAATTGTTAAATTTTATAACTTGGAACTTTTCTTATGGTTTTTGTAGTGAAATTATTGAGTTTTACAACTTGGAAGTTTTGTTATGGTTTTTATAGTGAAATTGTTGAATTTTTTGACTTGGAACTTCTATTGTGGGTCTTATAGTGAAATTTTTGAGTTTTTTAATGTGAAACTTTTTATGGGTGTAATTTTTTATATTTTTAATTTGAAACTTTTCTATGGACTTTATTGTGAAATTGTTGAGTTTTTTAACTTGGAAATTTTTCTATGTTTTTTTATTATGAAATTATGGAGATTCTTAACTTGGAACTTTTGCTATTGTTTTTACACTGAAATTGTTGAGTTTTTTAACTTGTAACTTTTGTTATGATTTTTATAGGGAAATTGTTGATTTTTTTAAATTACAAATTTCGTTATGGTTTTTATAGTGAAATTTTGGATTTTATTAACTTTGAAATTTTATTATGGTGTATACAGTGAAATTTTTGAATTTTTTAACTTGATACTTTAAATATGGTCTTAATTGTGAAATTGTTAAGTTTTATAACTTGGAACTTTTGTTATGGTTTTTGTAGTGAAATTATTGAGTTTTACAACTTGTAACTTTTTTATGGTTATGATAGTGAAATTGTTGAATTTTTTTTACTTGGGACACCTATTATTGTTATTATTTTGAAATTTTTGAGTTTTTTAATTTGAAACTTTTTTATGGTCTTTGATGTGAAATTGTTGAGTTTTTTAACTTGGAAATTTTTTCATAGTTTTTTATTGTGAAATTGTTGAGATTTTTAACTTGGAACTTTTGTTATTGTTTTTAAACAGAAATTGTGGAGTTTTTTAACTTGTAACTTTTGTTATGATTTTTATAGCGAAATTGTTGAGTTTTTTAACTTGCAAGTTTTGTTATGGTTTTTATAGTGAAAATTTTGATTTTTTTTAACTTGGAAATTTTGTTATGGTGTATCAAGTGAAATTGTTGAGTTTTTTAACTTGATACTTTAGTTATGGTCTTTATTGTGAAATTGTTAAATTTTATAACTTGGAACTTTTCTTATGGTTTTTGTAGTGAAATTATTGAGTTTTACAACTTGGAAGTTTTGTTATGGTTTTTATAGTGAAATTGTTGAATTTTTTGACTTGGAACTTCTATTGTGGGTTTTATAGTGAAATTTTTGAGTTTTTTAATGTGAAACTTTTTATGGGTGTAATTTTTTATATTTTTAATTTGAAACTTTTCTATGGACTTTATTGTGAAATTGTTGAGTTTTTTAACTTGGAAATTTTTCTATGTTTTTTTATTATGAAATTATGGAGATTCTTGACTTGGAACTTTTGCTATTGTTTTTACACTGAAATTGTTGAGTTTTTTAACTTGTAACTTTTGTTATGATTTTTATAGGGAAATTGTTGATTTTTTTAAATTACAAATTTCGTTATGGTTTTTATAGTGAAATTTTGGATTTTATTAACTTTGAAATTTTGTTATGGTGTATACAGTGAGATTTTTGAATTTTTTAACTTGATACTTTAAATATGGGCTTTATTGTGAAATTGTTAAGTTTTATAACTTGGAACTTTTGTTTTGGTTTTTGTAGTGAAATTATTGAGTTTTACAACTTGTAACTTTTTTTATGGTTTTTATATTGAAATTGTTGAATTTTTTGACTTGGGAATTCTATTATTGTGAAATTTTTTATTTTATAATTTGAAACTTTTTTATGGTCTTTCATGTGAAATTGTTGAGTTTTTTAACTTGGAAATTTTTTCATGGTTTTTTATTATGAAATTGTTGAGATTTTTAACATGGAACTTTTGTTATTGTTTTTACACTGAAATTGTTGAGTTTTTTAACTTGTAACTTTAGTTATGATTTTTATAGCGAAATTGTTGATTTTTTTAAATTGCAAGTTTTGTTTTGGTTTTTATAGTGAAAATTTTGATTTTTTAACTTGGAAATTTTGTTATGGTGTATATAGTGAAATTGTTGAGTTTTTTAACTTGATACTATAGTTATGGTCTTTATTGTGAAATTGTTAAGTTTTATAACTTAGAACTTTTGTTATGGTTTTTGTAGTGAAATTATTGAGTTTTACAACTTGGAAGTTTTGTTATGGTTTTTATAGTGAAATTGTTGAATTTTTTGACTTGGAACTTCTATTGTGGGTTTTATAGTGAAATTTTTGAGTTTTTTAATGTGAAACTTTTTATGGGTGTAATTTTTTATATTTTTAATTTGAAACTTTTCTATGGACTTTATTGTGAAATTGTTGAGTTTTTTAACTTGGAAATTTTTCTATGTTTTTTTATTATGAAATTATGGAGATTCTTAACTTGGAACTTTTGCTATTGTTTTTACACTGAAATTGTTGAGTTTTTTAACTTGTAACTTTTGTTATGATTTTTATAGGGAAATTGTTGATTTTTTTAAATTACAAATTTCGTTATGGTTTTTATAGTGAAATTTTGGATTTTATTAACTTTGAAATTTTGTTATGGTGTATACAGTGAAATTTTTGAATTTTTTAACTTGATACTTTAAATATGGTCTTAATTGTGAAATTGTTAAGTTTTATAACTTGGAACTTTTGTTATGGTTTTTGTAGTGAAATTATTGAGTTTTACAACTTGTAACTTTTTTATGGTTATGATAGTGAAATTGTTGAATTTTTTTTACTTGGGACATCTATTATTGTTATTATTTTGAAATTTTTGGGTTTTTTAATATGAAACTTTTTTATGGTCTTTGATGTGAAATTGTTGAGTTTTTTAACTTGGAAATTTTTTCATAGTTTTTTATTGTGAAATTGTTGAGATTTTTAACTTGGAACTTTTGTTATTGTTTTTAAACAGAAATTGTGGAGTTTTTTAACTTGTAACTTTTGTTATGATTTTTATAGCGAAATTGTTGAGTTTTTTAACTTGCAAGTTTTGTTATGGTTTTTATAGTGAAAATTTTGATTTTTTTTAACTTGGAAATTTTGTTATGGTGTATTAAGTGAAATTGTTGAGTTTTTTAACTTGATACTTTAGTTATGGTCTTTATTGTGAAATTGTTAAATTTTATAACTTGGAACTTTTCTTATGGTTTTTGTAGTGAAATTATTGAGTTTTACAACTTGGAAGTTTTGTTATGGTTTTTATAGTGAAATTGTTGAATTTTTTGACTTGGAACTTCTATTGTGGGTTTTATAGTGAAATTTTTGAGTTTTTTAATGTGAAACTTTTTATGGGTGTAATTTTTTATATTTTTAATTTGAAACTTTTCTATGGACTTTATTGTGAAATTGTTGAGTTTTTTAACTTGGAAATTTTTCTATGTTTTTTTATTATGAAATTATGGAGATTCTTAACTTGGAACTTTTGCTATTGTTTTTACACTGAAATTGTTGAGTTTTTTAACTTGTAACTTTTGTTATGATTTTTATAGGGAAATTGTTGATTTTTTTAAATTACAAATTTCGTTATGGTTTTTATAGTGAAATTTTGGATTTTATTAACTTTGAAATTTTGTTATGGTGTATACAGTGAAATTTTTGAATTTTTTAACTTGATACTTTAAATATGGTCTTAATTGTGAAATTGTTAAGTTTTATAACTTGGAACTTTTGTTATGGTTTTTGTAGTGAAATTATTGAGTTTTACAACTTGTAACTTTTTTATGGTTATGATAGTGAAATTGTTGAATTTTTTTTACTTGGGACATCTATTATTGTTATTATTTTGAAATTTTTGGGTTTTTTAATATGAAACCTTTTTATGGTCTTTGATGTGAAATTGTTGAGTTTTTTAACTTGGAAATTTTTTCATAGTTTTTTATTGTGAAATTGTTGAGATTTTTAACTTGGAACTTTTGTTATTGTTTTTAAACAGAAATTGTGGAGTTTTTTAACTTGTAACTTTTGTTATGATTTTTATAGCGAAATTGTTGAGTTTTTTAACTTGCAAGTTTTGTTATGGTTTTTATAGTGAAAATTTTGATTTTTTTTAACTTGGAAATTTTGTTATGGTGTATTAAGTGAAATTGTTGAGATTTTTAACTTGATACTTTAGTTATGGTCTTTATTGTGAAATTGTTAAATTTTATAACTTGGAACTTTTCTTATGGTTTTTGTAGTGAAATTATTGAGTTTTACAACTTGGAAGTTTTGTTATGGTTTTTATAGTGAAATTGTTGAATTTTTTGACTTGGAACTTCTATTGTGGGTTTTATAGTGAAATTTTTGAGTTTTTTAATGTGAAACTTTTTATGGGTGTAATTTTTTATATTTTTAATTTGAAACTTTTCTATGGACTTTATTGTGAAATTGTTGAGTTTTTTAACTTGGAAATTTTTCTATGTTTTTTTATTATGAAATTATGGAGATTCTTAACTTGGAACTTTTGCTATTGTTTTTACACTGAAATTGTTGAGTTTTTTAACTTGTAACTTTTGTTATGATTTTTATAGGGAAATTGTTGATTTTTTTAAATTACAAATTTCGTTATGGTTTTTATAGTGAAATTTTGGATTTTATTAACTTTGAAATTTTATTATGGTGTATACAGTGAAATTTTTGAATTTTTTAACTTGATACTTTAAATATGGTCTTAATTGTGAAATTGTTAAGTTTTATAACTTGGAACTTTTGTTATGGTTTTTGTAGTGAAATTATTGAGTTTTACAACTTGTAACTTTTTTATGGTTATGATAGTGAAATTGTTGAATTTTTTTTACTTGGGACACCTATTATTGTTATTATTTTGAAATTTTTGAGTTTTTTGATTTGAAAATTTTTTATGGTCTTTGATGTGAAATTGTTGAGTTTTTTAACTTGGAAATTTTTTCATAGTTTTTTATTGTGAAATTGTTGAGATTTTTAACTTGGAACTTTTGTTATTGTTTTTAAACAGAAATTGTGGAGTTTTTTAACTTGTAACTTTTGTTATGATTTTTATAGCGAAATTGTTGAGTTTTTTAACTTGCAAGTTTTGTTATGGTTTTTATAGTGAAAATTTTGATTTTTTTTAACTTGGAAATTTTGTTATGGTGTATTAAGTGAAATTGTTGAGTTTTTTAACTTGATACTTTAGTTATGGTCTTTATTGTGAAATTGTTAAATTTTATAACTTGGAACTTTTCTTATGGTTTTTGTAGTGAAATTATTGAGTTTTACAACTTGGAAGTTTTGTTATGGTTTTTATAGTGAAATTGTTGAATTTTTTGACTTGGAACTTCTATTGTGGGTTTTATAGTGAAATTTTTGAGTTTTTTAATGTGAAACTTTTTATGGGTGTAATTTTTTATATTTTTAATTTGAAACTTTTCTATGGACTTTATTGTGAAATTGTTGAGTTTTTTAACTTGGAAATTTTTCTATGTTTTTTTATTATGAAATTATGGAGATTCTTAACTTGGAACTTTTGCTATTGTTTTTACACTGAAATTGTTGAGTTTTTTAACTTGTAACTTTTGTTATGATTTTTATAGGGAAATTGTTGATTTTTTTAAATTACAAATTTCGTTATGGTTTTTATAGTGAAATTTTGGATTTTATTAACTTTGAAATTTTGTTATGGTGTATACAGTGAGATTTTTGAATTTTTTAACTTGATACTTTAAATATGGGCTTTATTGTGAAATTGTTAAGTTTTATAACTTGGAACTTTTGTTTTGGTTTTTGTAGTGAAATTATTGAGTTTTACAACTTGTAACTTTTTTTATGGTTTTTATATTGAAATTGTTGAATTTTTTGACTTGGGAATTCTATTATTGTTTTTATTGTGAAATTTTTTATTTTATAATTTGAAACTTTTTTATGGTCTTTGATGTGAAATTGTTGAGTTTTTTAACTTGGAAATTTTTTCATGGTTTTTTATTATGAAATTGTTGAGATTTTTAACATGGAACTTTTGTTATTGTTTTTACACTGAAATTGTTGAGTTTTTTAACTTGTAACTTTAGTTATGATTTTTATAGCGAAATTGTTGATTTTTTTAAATTGCAAGTTTTGTTTTGGTTTTTATAGTGAAAATTTTGATTTTTTAACTTGGAAATTTTGTTATGGTGTATATAGTGAAATTGTTGAGTTTTTTAACTTGATACTATAGTTATGGTCTTTATTGTGAAATTGTTAAGTTTTATAACTTAGAACTTTTGTTATGGTTTTTGTAGTGAAATTATTGAGTTTTACAACTTGGAAGTTTTGTTATGGTTTTTATAGTGAAATTGTTGAATTTTTTGACTTGGAACTTCTATTGTGGGTTTTATAGTGAAATTTTTGAGTTTTTTAATGTGAAACTTTTTATGGGTGTAATTTTTTATATTTTTAATTTGAAACTTTTCTATGGACTTTATTGTGAAATTGTTGAGTTTTTTAACTTGGAAATTTTTCTATGTTTTTTTATTATGAAATTATGGAGATTCTTAACTTGGAACTTTTGCTATTGTTTTTACATTGAAATTGTTGAGTTTTTTAACTTGTAACTTTTGTTATGATTTTTATAGGGAAATTGTTGATTTTTTTAAATTACAAATTTCGTTATGGTTTTTATAGTGAAATTTTGGATTTTATTAACTTTGAAATTTTGTTATGGTGTATACAGTGAAATTTTTGAATTTTTTAACTTGATACTTTAAATATGGTCTTAATTGTGAAATTGTTTAGTTTTATAACTTGGAACTTTTGTTATGGTTTTTGTAGTGAAATTATTAAGTTTTACAACTTGTAACTTTTTTATGGTTATGATAGTGAAATTGTTGAATTTTTTTTACTTGGGACATCTATTATTGTTATTATTTTGAAATTTTTGGGTTTTTTAATATGAAACTTTTTTATGGTCTTTGATGTGAAATTGTTGAGTTTTTTAACTTGGAAATTTTTTCATAGTTTTTTATTGTGAAATTGTTGAGATTTTTAACTTGGAACTTTTGTTATTGTTTTTTAACAGAAATTGTGGAGTTTTTTAACTTGTAACTTTTGTTATGATTTTTATAGCGAAATTGTTGAGTTTTTTAACTTGCAAGTTTTGTTATGGTTTTTATAGTGAAAATTTTGATTTTTTTTAACTTGGAAATTTTGTTATGGTGTATTAAGTGAAATTGTTGAGTTTTTTAACTTGATACTTTAGTTATGGTCTTTATTGTGAAATTGTTAAATTTTATAACTTGGAACTTTTCTTATGGTTTTTGTAGTGAAATTATTGAGTTTTACAACTTGGAAGTTTTGTTATGGTTTTTATAGTGAAATTGTTGAATTTTTTGACTTGGAACTTCTATTGTGGGTTTTATAGTGAAATTTTTGAGTTTTTTAATGTGAAACTTTTTATGGGTGTAATTTTTTATATTTTTAATTTGAAACTTTTCTATGGACTTTATTGTGAAATTGTTGAGTTTTTTTAACTTGGAAATTTTTCTATGTTTTTTTATTATGAAATTATGGAGATTCTTAACTTGGAACTTTTGCTATTGTTTTTACACTGAAATTGTTGAGTTTTTTAACTTGTAACTTTTGTTATGATTTTTATAGGGAAATTGTTGATTTTTTTAAATTACAAATTTCGTTATGGTTTTTATAGTGAAATTTTGGATTTTATTAACTTTGAAATTTTATTATGGTGTATACAGTGAAATTTTTGAATTTTTTAACTTGATACTTTAAATATGGTCTTAATTGTGAAATTGTTAAGTTTTATAACTTGGAACTTTTGTTATGGTTTTTGTAGTGAAATTATTGAGTTTTACAACTTGTAACTTTTTTATGGTTATGATAGTGAAATTGTTGAATTTTTTTTACTTGGGACACCTATTATTGTTATTATTTTGAAATTTTTGAGTTTTTTGATTTGAAAATTTTTTATGGTCTTTGATGTGAAATTGTTGAGTTTTTTAACTTGGAAATTTTTTCATAGTTTTTTATTGTGAAATTGTTGAGATTTTTAACTTGGAACTTTTGTTATTGTTTTTAAACAGAAATTGTGGAGTTTTTTAACTTGTAACTTTTGTTATGATTTTTATAGCGAAATTGTTGAGTTTTTTAACTTGCAAGTTTTGTTATGGTTTTTATAGTGAAAATTTTGATTTTTTTTAACTTGGAAATTTTGTTATGGTGTATTAAGTGAAATTGTTGAGTTTTTTAACTTGATACTTTAGTTATGGTCTTTATTGTGAAATTGTTAAATTTTATAACTTGGAACTTTTCTTATGGTTTTTGTAGTGAAATTATTGAGTTTTACAACTTGGAAGTTTTGTTATGGTTTTTATAGTGAAATTGTTGAATTTTTTGACTTGGAACTTCTATTGTGGGTTTTATAGTGAAATTTTTGAGTTTTTTAATGTGAAACTTTTTATGGGTGTAATTTTTTATATTTTTAATTTGAAACTTTTCTATGGACTTTATTGTGAAATTGTTGAGTTTTTTAACTTGGAAATTTTTCTATGTTTTTTTATTATGAAATTATGGAGATTCTTAACTTGGAACTTTTGCTATTGTTTTTACACTGAAATTGTTGAGTTTTTTAACTTGTAACTTTTGTTATGATTTTTATAGGGAAATTGTTGATTTTTTTAAATTACAAATTTCGTTATGGTTTTTATAGTGAAATTTTGGATTTTATTAACTTTGAAATTTTGTTATGGTGTATACAGTGAGATTTTTGAATTTTTTAACTTGATACTTTAAATATGGGCTTTATTGTGAAATTGTTAAGTTTTATAACTTGGAACTTTTGTTTTGGTTTTTGTAGTGAAATTATTGAGTTTTACAACTTGTAACTTTTTTTATGGTTTTTATATTGAAATTGTTGAATTTTTTGACTTGGGAATTCTATTATTGTTTTTATTGTGAAATTTTTTATTTTATAATTTGAAACTTTTTTATGGTCTTTGATGTGAAATTGTTGAGTTTTTTAACTTGGAAATTTTTTCATGGTTTTTTATTATGAAATTGTTGAGATTTTTAACATGGAACTTTTGTTATTGTTTTTACACTGAAATTGTTGAGTTTTTTAACTTGTAACTTTAGTTATGATTTTTATAGCGAAATTGTTGATTTTTTTAAATTGCAAGTTTTGTTTGGGTTTTTATAGTGAAAATTTTGATTTTTTAACTTGGAAATTTTGTTATGGTGTATATAGTGAAATTGTTGAGTTTTTTAACTTGATACTATAGTTATGGTCTTTATTGTGAAATTGTTAAGTTTTATAACTTAGAACTTTTGTTATGGTTTTTGTAGTGAAATTATTGAGTTTTACAACTTGGAAGTTTTGTTATGGTTTTTATAGTGAAATTGTTGAATTTTTTGACTTGGAACTTCTATTGTGGGTTTTATAGTGAAATTTTTGAGTTTTTTAATGTGAAACTTTTTATGGGTGTAATTTTTTATATTTTTAATTTGAAACTTTTCTATGGACTTTATTGTGAAATTGTTGAGTTTTTTAACTTGGAAATTTTTCTATGTTTTTTTATTATGAAATTATGGAGATTCTTAACTTGGAACTTTTGCTATTGTTTTTACACTGAAATTGTTGAGTTTTTTAACTTGTAACTTTTGTTATGATTTTTATAGGGAAATTGTTGATTTTTTTAAATTACAAATTTCGTTATGGTTTTTATAGTGAAATTTTGGATTTTATTAACTTTGAAATTTTGTTATGGTGTATACAGTGAAATTTTTGAATTTTTTAACTTGATACTTTAAATATGGTCTTAATTGTGAAATTGTTTAGTTTTATAACTTGGAACTTTTGTTATGGTTTTTGTAGTGAAATTATTAAGTTTTACAACTTGTAACTTTTTTATGGTTATGATAGTGAAATTGTTGAATTTTTTTTACTTGGGACATCTATTATTGTTATTATTTTGAAATTTTTGGGTTTTTTAATATGAAACTTTTTTATGGTCTTTGATGTGAAATTGTTGAGTTTTTTAACTTGGAAATTTTTTCATAGTTTTTTATTGTGAAATTGTTGAGATTTTTAACTTGGAACTTTTGTTATTGTTTTTTAACAGAAATTGTGGAGTTTTTTAACTTGTAACTTTTGTTATGATTTTTATAGCGAAATTGTTGAGTTTTTTAACTTGCAAGTTTTGTTATGGTTTTTATAGTGAAAATTTTGATTTTTTTTAACTTGGAAATTTTGTTATGGTGTATTAAGTGAAATTGTTGAGATTTTTAACTTGATACTTTAGTTATGGTCTTTATTGTGAAATTGTTAAATTTTATAACTTGGAACTTTTCTTATGGTTTTTGTAGTGAAATTATTGAGTTTTACAACTTGGAAGTTTTGTTATGGTTTTTATAGTGAAATTGTTGAATTTTTTGACTTGGAACTTCTATTGTGGGTTTTATAGTGAAATTTTTGAGTTTTTTAATGTGAAACTTTTTATGGGTGTAATTTTTTATATTTTTAATTTGAAACTTTTCTATGGACTTTATTGTGAAATTGTTGAGTTTTTTAACTTGGAAATTTTTCTATGTTTTTTTATTATGAAATTATGGAGATTCTTAACTTGGAACTTTTGCTATTGTTTTTACACTGAAATTGTTGAGTTTTTTAACTTGTAACTTTTGTTATGATTTTTATAGGGAAATTGTTGATTTTTTTAAATTACAAATTTCGTTATGGTTTTTATAGTGAAATTTTGGATTTTATTAACTTTGAAATTTTATTATGGTGTATACAGTGAAATTTTTGAATTTTTTAACTTGATACTTTAAATATGGTCTTAATTGTGAAATTGTTAAGTTTTATAACTTGGAACTTTTGTTATGGTTTTTGTAGTGAAATTATTGAGTTTTACAACTTGTAACTTTTTTATGGTTATGATAGTGAAATTGTTGAATTTTTTTTACTTGGGACACCTATTATTGTTATTATTTTGAAATTTTTGAGTTTTTTGATTTGAAACTTTTTTATGGTCTTTGATGTGAAATTGTTGAGTTTTTTAACTTGGAAATTTTTTCATAGTTTTTTATTGTGAAATTGTTGAGATTTTTAACTTGGAACTTTTGTTATTGTTTTTAAACAGAAATTGTGGAGTTTTTTAACTTGTAACTTTTGTTATGATTTTTATAGCGAAATTGTTGAGTTTTTTAACTTGCAAGTTTTGTTATGGTTTTTATAGTGAAAATTTTGATTTTTTTTAACTTGGAAATTTTGTTATGGTGTATTAAGTGAAATTGTTGAGTTTTTTAACTTGATACTTTAGTTATGGTCTTTATTGTGAAATTGTTAAATTTTATAACTTGGAACTTTTCTTATGGTTTTTGTAGTGAAATTATTGAGTTTTACAACTTGGAAGTTTTGTTATGGTTTTTATAGTGAAATTGTTGAATTTTTTGACTTGGAACTTCTATTGTGGGTTTTATAGTGAAATTTTTGAGTTTTTTAATGTGAAACTTTTTATGGGTGTAATTTTTTATATTTTTAATTTGAAACTTTTCTATGGACTTTATTGTGAAATTGTTGAGTTTTTTAACTTGGAAATTTTTCTATGTTTTTTTATTATGAAATTATGGAGATTCTTAACTTGGAACTTTTGCTATTGTTTTTACACTGAAATTGTTGAGTTTTTTAACTTGTAACTTTTGTTATGATTTTTATAGGGAAATTGTTGATTTTTTTAAATTACAAATTTCGTTATGGTTTTTATAGTGAAATTTTGGATTTTATTAACTTTGAAATTTTGTTATGGTGTATACAGTGAAATTTTTGAATTTTTTAACTTGATACTTTAAATATGGTCTTAATTGTGAAATTGTTAAGTTTTATAACTTGGAACTTTTGTTATGGTTTTTGTAGTGAAATTATTGAGTTTTACAACTTGTAACTTTTTTATGGTTATGATAGTGAAATTGTTGAATTTTTTTTACTTGGGACACCTATTATTGTTATTATTTTGAAATTTTTGAGTTTTTTAATTTGATACTTTTTGATGGTCTTTGATGTGAAATTGTTGAGTTTTTTAACTTGGAAATTTTTTCATAGTTTTTTATTGTGAAATTGTTGAGATTTTTAACTTGGAACTTTTGTTATTGTTTTTAAACAGAAAGTGTGGAGTTTTTTAACTTGTAACTTTTGTTATGATTTTTATAGCGAAATTGTTGAGTTTTTTAACTTGCAAATTTTGTTATGGTTTTTATAGTGAAAATTTTGATTTTTTTAACTTGGAAATTTTGTTATGGTGTATTAAGTGAAATTGTTGAGTTTTTTAACTTGATACTTTAATTATGGTCTTTATTGTGAAATTGTTAAATTTTATAACTTGGAACTTTTCTTATGGTTTTTGTAGTGAAATTATTGAGTTTTACAACTTGGAAGTTTTGTTATGGTTTTTATAGTGAAATTGTTGAATTTTTTGACTTGGAACTTCTATTGTGGATTTTATAGTGAAATTTTTGAGTTTTTTAACGTGAAACTTTTTATGGGTGTAATTTTTTATATTTTTAATTTGAAACTTTTCTATGGACTTTATTGTGAAATTGTTGAGTTTTTTAACTTGGAAATTTTTCTATGTTTTTTTATTATGAAATTATGGAGATTCTTAACTTGGAACTTTTGCTATTGTTTTTACACTGAAATTGTTGAGTTTTTTAACTTGTAACTTTTGTTATGATTTTTATAGGGAAATTGTTGATTTTTTTAAATTACAAATTTCGTTATGGTTTTTATAGTGAAATTTTGGATTTTATTAACTTTGAAATTTTGTTATGGTGTATACAGTGAAATTTTTGAATTTTTTAACTTGATACTTTAAATATGGTCTTAATTGTGAAATTGTTAAGTTTTATAACTTGGAACTTTTGTTATGGTTTTTGTAGTGAAATTATTGAGTTTTACAACTTGTAACTTTTTTATGGTTATGATAGTGAAATTGTTGAATTTTTTTTACTTGGGACACCTATTATTGTTATTATTTTGAAATTTTTGAGTTTTTTAATTTGAAACTTTTTTATGGTCTTTGATGTGAAATTGTTGAGTTTTTTAACTTGGAAATTTTTTCATAGTTTTTTATTGTGAAATTGTTGAGATTTTTAACTTGGAACTTTTGTTATTGTTTTTAAACAGAAATTGTGGAGTTTTTTAACTTGTAACTTTTGTTATGATTTTTATAGCGAAATTGTTGAGTTTTTTAACTTGCAAGTTTTGTTATGGTTTTTATAGTGAAAATTTTGATTTTTTTTAACTTGGAAATTTTGTTATGGTGTATTAAGTGAAATTGTTGAGTTTTTTAACTTGATACTTTAGTTATGGTCTTTATTGTGAAATTGTTAAATTTTATAACTTCGAACTTTTCTTATGGTTTTTGTAGTGAAATTATTGAGTTTTACAACTTGGAAGTTTTGTTATGGTTTTTATAGTGAAATTGTTGAATTTTTTGACTTGGAACTTCTATTGTGGGTTTTATAGTGAAATTTTTGAGTTTTTTAATGTGAATCTTTTTATGGGTGTAATTTTTTATATTTTTAATTTGAAACTTTTCTATGGACTTTATTGTGAAATTGTTGAGTTTTTTAACTTGGAAATTTTTCTATGTTTTTTTATTATGAAATTATGGAGATTCTTAACTTGGAACTTTTGCTATTGTTTTTAAACTGAAATTGTTGAGTTTTTTAACTTGTAACTTTTGTTATGATTTTTATAGGGAAATTGTTGATTTTTTTAAATTACAAATTTCGTTATGGTTTTTATAGTGAAATTTTGGATTTTATTAACTTTGAAATTTTGTTATGGTGTATACAGTGAAATTTTTGAATTTTTTAACTTGATACTTTAAATATGGTCTTAATTGTGAAATTGTTAAGTTTTATAACTTGGAACTTTTGTTATGGTTTTTGTAGTGAAATTATTGAGTTTTACAACTTGTAACTTTTTTATGGTTATGATAGTGAAATTGTTGAATTTTTTTTACTTGGGACACCTATTATTGTTATTATTTTGAAATTTTTGAGTTTTTTAATTTGATACTTTTTGATGGTCTTTGATGTGAAATTGTTGAGTTTTTTAACTTGGAAATTTTTTCATAGTTTTTTATTGTGAAATTGTTGAGATTTTTAACTTGGAACTTTTGTTATTGTTTTTAAACAGAAAGTGTGGAGTTTTTTAACTTGTAACTTTTGTTATGATTTTTATAGCGAAATTGTTGAGTTTTTTAACTTGCAAGTTTTGTTATGGTTTTTATAGTGAAAATTTTGATTTTTTTAACTTGGAAATTTTGTTATGGTGTATTAAGTGAAATTGTTGAGTTTTTTAACTTGATACTTTAATTATGGTCTTTATTGTGAAATTGTTAAATTTTATAACTTGGAACTTTTCTTATGGTTTTTGTAGTGAAATTATTGAGTTTTACAACTTGGAAGTTTTGTTATGGTTTTTATAGTGAAATTGTTGAATTTTTTGACTTGGAACTTCTATTGTGGATTTTATAGTGAAATTTTTGAGTTTTTTAATGTGAAACTTTTTATGGGTGTAATTTTTTATATTTTTAATTTGAAACTTTTCTATGGACTTTATTGTGAAATTGTTGAGTTTTTTAACTTGGAAATTTTTCTATGTTTTTTTATTATGAAATTATGGAGATTCTTAACTTGGAACTTTTGCTATTGTTTTTACACTGAAATTGTTGAGTTTTTTAACTTGTAACTTTTGTTATGATTTTTATAGGGAAATTGTTGATTTTTTTAAATTACAAATTTCGTTATGGTTTTTATAGTGAAATTTTGGATTTTATTAACTTTGAAATTTTGTTATGGTGTATACAGTGAAATTTTTGAATTTTTTAACTTGATACTTTAAATATGGTCTTAATTGTGAAATTGTTAAGTTTTATAACTTGGAACTTTTGTTATGGTTTTTGTAGTGAAATTATTGAGTTTTACAACTTGTAACTTTTTTATGGTTATGATAGTGAAATTGTTGAATTTTTTTTACTTGGGACACCTATTATTGTTATTATTTTGAAATTTTTGAGTTTTTTAATTTGAAACTTTTTTATGGTCTTTGATGTGAAATTGTTGAGTTTTTTAACTTGGAAATTTTTTCATAGTTTTTTATTGTGAAATTGTTGAGATTTTTAACTTGGAACTTTTGTTATTGTTTTTAAACAGAAATTGTGGAGTTTTTTAACTTGTAACTTTTGTTATGATTTTTATAGCGAAATTGTTGAGTTTTTTAACTTGCAAGTTTTGTTATGGTTTTTATAGTGAAAATTTTGATTTTTTTTAACTTGGAAATTTTGTTATGGTGTATTAAGTGAAATTGTTGAGTTTTTTAACTTGATACTTTAGTTATGGTCTTTATTGTGAAATTGTTAAATTTTATAACTTGGAACTTTTCTTATGGTTTTTGTAGTGAAATTATTGAGTTTTACAACTTGGAAGTTTTGTTATGGTTTTTATAGTGAAATTGTTGAATTTTTTGACTTGGAACTTCTATTGTGGGTTTTATAGTGAAATTTTTGAGTTTTTTAATGTGAAACTTTTTATGGGTGTAATTTTTTATATTTTTAATTTGAAACTTTTCTATGGACTTTATTGTGAAATTGTTGAGTTTTTTAACTTGGAAATTTTTCTATGTTTTTTTATTATGAAATTATGGAGATTCTTAACTTGGAACTTTTGCTATTGTTTTTACACTGAAATTGTTGAGTTTTTTAACTTGTAACTTTTGTTATGATTTTTATAGGGAAATTGTTGATTTTTTTAAATTACAAATTTCGTTATGGTTTTTATAGTGAAATTTTGGATTTTATTAACTTTGAAATTTTGTTATGGTGTATACAGTGAAATTTTTGAATTTTTTAACTTGATACTTTAAATATGGTCTTAATTGTGAAATTGTTAAGTTTTATAACTTGGAACTTTTGTTATGGTTTTTGTAGTGAAATTATTGAGTTTTACAACTTGTAACTTTTTTATGGTTATGATAGTGAAATTGTTGAATTTTTTTTACTTGGGACACCTATTATTGTTATTATTTTGAAATTTTTGAGTTTTTTAATTTGAAACTTTTTGATGGTCTTTGATGTGAAATTGTTGAGTTTTTTAACTTGGAAATTTTTTCATAGTTTTTTATTGTGAAATTGTTGAGATTTTTAACTTGGAACTTTTGTTATTGTTTTTAAACAGAAAGTGTGGAGTTTTTTAACTTGTAACTTTTGTTATGATTTTTATAGCGAAATTGTTGAGTTTTTTAACTTGCAAGTTTTGTTATGGTTTTTATAGTGAAAATTTTGATTTTTTTAACTTGGAAATTTTGTTATGGTGTATTAAGTGAAATTGTTGAGTTTTTTAACTTGATACTTTAATTATGGTCTTTATTGTGAAATTGTTAAATTTTATAACTTGGAACTTTTCTTATGGTTTTTGTAGTGAAATTATTGAGTTTTACAACTTGGAAGTTTTGTTATGGTTTTTATAGTGAAATTGTTGAATTTTTTGACTTGGAACTTCTATTGTGGGTTTTATAGTGAAATTTTTTAGTTTTTTAATGTGAAACTTTTTATGGGTGTAATTTTTTATATTTTTAATTTGAAACTTTTCTATGGACTTTATTGTGAAATTGTTGAGTTTTTTAACTTGGAAATTTTTCTATGTTTTTTTATTATGAAATTATGGAGATTCTTAACTTGGAACTTTTGCTATTGTTTTTACACTGAAATTGTTGAGTTTTTTAACTTGTAACTTTTGTTATGATTTTTATAGGGAAATTGTTGATTTTTTTAAATTACAAATTTCGTTATGGTTTTTATAGTGAAATTTTGGATTTTATTAACTTTGAAATTTTGTTATGGTGTATACAGTGAAATTTTTGAATTTTTTAACTTGATACTTTAAATATGGTCTTAATTGTGAAATTGTTAAGTTTTATAACTTGGAACTTTTGTTATGGTTTTTGTAGTGAAATTATTGAGTTTTACAACTTGTAACTTTTTTATGGTTATGATAGTGAAATTGTTGAATTTTTTTTACTTGGGACACCTATTATTGTTATTATTTTGAAATTTTTGAGTTTTTTAATTTGAAACTTTTTTATGGTCTTTGATGTGAAATTGTTGAGTTTTTTAACTTGGAAATTTTTTCATAGTTTTTTATTGTGAAATTGTTGAGATTTTTAACTTGGAACTTTTGTTATTGTTTTTAAACAGAAATTGTGGAGTTTTTTAACTTGTAACTTTTGTTATGATTTTTATAGCGAAATTGTTGAGTTTTTTAACTTGCAAGTTTTGTTATGGTTTTTATAGTGAAAATTTTGATTTTTTTTAACTTGGAAATTTTGTTATGGTGTATTAAGTGAAATTGTTGAGTTTTTTAACTTGATACTTTAGTTATGGTCTTTATTGTGAAATTGTTAAATTTTATAACTTGGAACTTTTCTTATGGTTTTTGTAGTGAAATTATTGAGTTTTACAACTTGGAAGTTTTGTTATGGTTTTTATAGTGAAATTGTTGAATTTTTTGACTTGGAACTTCTATTGTGGGTTTTATAGTGAAATTTTTGAGTTTTTTAATGTGAAACTTTTTATGGGTGTAATTTTTTATATTTTTAATTTGAAACTTTTCTATGGACTTTATTGTGAAATTGTTGAGTTTTTTAACTTGGAAATTTTTCTATGTTTTTTTATTATGAAATTATGGAGATTCTTAACTTGGAACTTTTGCTATTGTTTTTACACTGAAATTGTTGAGTTTTTTAACTTGTAACTTTTGTTATGATTTTTATAGGGAAATTGTTGATTTTTTTAAATTACAAATTTCGTTATGGTTTTTATAGTGAAATTTTGGATTTTATTAACTTTGAAATTTTGTTATGGTGTATACAGTGAAATTTTTGAATTTTTTAACTTGATACTTTAAATATGGTCTTAATTGTGAAATTGTTAAGTTTTATAACTTGGAACTTTTGTTATGGTTTTTGTAGTGAAATTATTGAGTTTTACAACTTGTAACTTTTTTATGGTTATGATAGTGAAATTGTTGAATTTTTTTTTACTTGGGACACCTATTATTGTTATTATTTTGAAATTTTTGAGTTTTTTAATTTGATACTTTTTGATGGTCTTTGATGTGAAATTGTTGAGTTTTTTAACTTGGAAATTTTTTCATAGTTTTTTATTGTGAAATTGTTGAGATTTTTAACTTGGAACTTTTGTTATTGTTTTTAAACAGAAAGTGTGGAGTTTTTTAACTTGTAACTTTTGTTATGATTTTTATAGCGAAATTGTTGAGTTTTTTAACTTGCAAGTTTTGTTATGGTTTTTATAGTGAAAATTTTGATTTTTTTAACTTGGAAATTTTGTTATGGTGTATTAAGTGAAATTGTTGAGTTTTTTAACTTGATACTTTAATTATGGTCTTTATTGTGAAATTGTTAAATTTTATAACTTGGAACTTTTCTTATGGTTTTTGTAGTGAAATTATTGAGTTTTACAACTTGGAAGTTTTGTTATGGTTTTTATAGTGAAATTGTTGAATTTTTTGACTTGGAACTTCTATTGTGGATTTTATAGTGAAATTTTTGAGTTTTTTAATGTGAAACTTTTTATGGGTGTAATTTTTTATATTTTTAATTTGAAACTTTTCTATGGACTTTATTGTGAAATTGTTGAGTTTTTTAACTTGGAAATTTTTCTATGTTTTTTTATTATGAAATTATGGAGATTCTTAACTTGGAACTTTTGCTATTGTTTTTACACTGAAATTGTTGAGTTTTTTAACTTGTAACTTTTGTTATGATTTTTATAGGGAAATTGTTGATTTTTTTAAATTACAAATTTCGTTATGGTTTTTATAGTGAAATTTTGGATTTTATTAACTTTGAAATTTTGTTATGGTGTATACAGTGAAATTTTTAAATTTTTTAACTTGATACTTTAAATATGGTCTTAATTGTGAAATTGTTAAGTTTTATAACTTGGAACTTTTGTTATGGTTTTTGTAGTGAAATTATTGAGTTTTACAACTTGTAACTTTTTTATGGTTATGATAGTGAAATTGTTGAATTTTTTTTTACTTGGGACACCTATTATTGTTATTATTTTGAAATTTTTGAGTTTTTTAATTTGAAACTTTTTTATGGTCTTTGATGTGAAGTTGTTGAGTTTTTTAACTTGGAAATTTTTTCATAGTTTTTTATTGTGAAATTGTTGAGATTTTTAACTTGGAACTTTTGTTATTGTTTTTAAACAGAAATTGTGGAGTTTTTTAACTTGTAACTTTTGTTATGATTTTTTATAGCGAAATTGTTGAGTTTTTTAACTTGCAAGTTTTGTTATGGTTTTTATAGTGAAAATTTTGATTTTTTTTAACTTGGAAATTTTGTTATGGTGTATTAAGTGAAATTGTTGAGTTTTTTAACTTGATACTTTAATTATGGTCTTTATTGTGAAATTGTTAAATTTTATAACTTGGAACTTTTCTTATGGTTTTTGTAGTGAAATTATTGAGTTTTACAACTTGGAAGTTTTGTTATGGTTTTTATAGTGAAATTGTTGAATTTTTTGACTTGGAACTTCTATTGTGGGTTTTATAGTGAAATTTTTGAGTTTTTTAATGTGAAACTTTTTATGGGTGTAATTTTTTATATTTTTAATTTGAAACTTTTCTATGGACTTTATTGTGAAATTGTTGAGTTTTTTAACTTGGAAATTTTTCTATGTTTTTTTATTATGAAATTATGGAGATTCTTAACTTGGAACTTTTGCTATTGTTTTTACACTGAAATTGTTGAGTTTTTTAACTTGTAACTTTTGTTATGATTTTTATAGGGAAATTGTTGATTTTTTTAAATTACAAATTTCGTTATGGTTTTTATAGTGAAATTTTGGATTTTATTAACTTTGAAATTTTGTTATGGTGTATACAGTGAAATTTTTGAATTTTTTAACTTGATACTTTAAATATGGTCTTAATTGTGAAATTGTTAAGTTTTATAACTTGGAACTTTTGTTATGGTTTTTGTAGTGAAATTATTGAGTTTTACAACTTGTAACTTTTTTATGGTTATGATAGTGAAATTGTTGAATTTTTTTTACTTGGGACACCTATTATTGTTATTATTTTGAAATGTTTGAGTTTTTTAATTTGAAACTTTTTGATGGTCTTTGATGTGAAATTGTTGAGTTTTTTAACTTGGAAATTTTTTCATAGTTTTTTATTGTGAAATTGTTGAGATTTTTAACTTGGAACTTTTGTTATTGTTTTTAAACAGAAAGTGTGGAGTTTTTTAACTTGTAACTTTTGTTATGATTTTTATAGCGAAATTGTTGAGTTTTTTAACTTGCAAGTTTTGTTATGGTTTTTATAGTGAAAATTTTGATTTTTTTAACTTGGAAATTTTGTTATGGTGTATTAAGTGAAATTGTTGAGTTTTTTAACTTGATACTTTAATTATGGTCTTTATTGTGAAATTGTTAAATTTTATAACTTGGAACTTTTCTTATGGTTTTTGTAGTGAAATTATTGAGTTTTACAACTTGGAAGTTTTGTTATGGTTTTTATAGTGAAATTGTTGAATTTTTTGACTTGGAACTTCTATTGTGGATTTTATAGTGAAATTTTTGAGTTTTTTAATGTGAAACTTTTTATGGGTGTAATTTTTTATATTTTTAATTTGAAACTTTTCTATGGACTTTATTGTGAAATTGTTGAGTTTTTTAACTTGGAAATTTTTCTATGTTTTTTTATTATGAAATTATGGAGATTCTTAACTTGGAACTTTTGCTATTGTTTTTACACTGAAATTGTTGAGTTTTTTAACTTGTAACTTTTGTTATGATTTTTATAGGGAAATTGTTGATTTTTTTAAATTACAAATTTCGTTATGGTTTTTATAGTGAAATTTTGGATTTTATTAACTTTGAAATTTTGTTATGGTGTATACAGTGAAATTTTTGAATTTTTTAACTTGATACTTTAAATATGGTCTTAATTGTGAAATTGTTAAGTTTTATAACTTGGAACTTTTGTTATGGTTTTTGTAGTGAAATTATTGAGTTTTACAACTTGTAACTTTTTTATGGTTATGATAGTGAAATTGTTGAATTTTTTTTACTTGGGACACCTATTATTGTTATTATTTTGAAATTTTTGAGTTTTTTAATTTGAAACTTTTTTATGGTCTTTGATGTGAAATTGTTGAGTTTTTTAACTTGGAAATTTTTTCATAGTTTTTTATTGTGAAATTGTTGAGATTTTTAACTTGGAACTTTTGTTATTGTTTTTAAACAGAAATTGTGGAGTTTTTTAACTTGTAACTTTTGTTATGATTTTTATAGCGAAATTGTTGAGTTTTTTAACTTGCAAGTTTTGTTATGGTTTTTATAGTGAAAATTTTGATTTTTTTTAACTTGGAAATTTTGTTATGGTGTATTAAGTGAAATTGTTGAGTTTTTTAACTTGATACTTTAGTTATGGTCTTTATTGTGAAATTGTTAAATTTTATAACTTGGAACTTTTCTTATGGTTTTTGTAGTGAAATTATTGAGTTTTACAACTTGGAAGTTTTGTTATGGTTTTTATAGTGAAATTGTTGAATTTTTTGACTTGGAACTTCTATTGTGGGTTTTATAGTGAAATTTTTGAGTTTTTTAATGTGAAACTTTTTATGGGTGTAATTTTTTATATTTTTAATTTGAAACTTTTCTATGGACTTTATTGTGAAATTGTTGAGTTTTTTAACTTGGAAATTTTTCTATGTTTTTTTATTATGAAATTATGGAGATTCTTAACTTGGAACTTTTGCTATTGTTTTTACACTGAAATTGTTGAGTTTTTTAACTTGTAACTTTTGTTATGATTTTTATAGGGAAATTGTTGATTTTTTTAAATTACAAATTTCGTTATGGTTTTTATAGTGAAATTTTGGATTTTATTAACTTTGAAATTTTGTTATGGTGTATACAGTGAAATTTTTGAATTTTTTAACTTGATACTTTAAATATGGTCTTAATTGTGAAATTGTTAAGTTTTATAACTTGGAACTTTTGTTATGGTTTTTGTAGTGAAATTATTGAGTTTTACAACTTGTAACTTTTTTATGGTTATGATAGTGAAATTGTTGAATTTTTTTTTACTTGGGACACCTATTATTGTTATTATTTTGAAATTTTTGAGTTTTTTAATTTGAAACTTTTTTATGGTCTTTGATGTGAAATTGTTGAGTTTTTTAACTTGGAAATTTTTTCATAGTTTTTTATTGTGAAATTGTTGAGATTTTTAACTTGGAACTTTTGTTATTGTTTTTAAACAGAAATTGTGGAGTTTTTTAACTTGTAACTTTTGTTATGATTTTTATAGCGAAATTGTTGAGTTTTTTAACTTGCAAGTTTTGTTATGGTTTTTATAGTGAAAATTTTGATTTTTTTTAACTTGGAAATTTTGTTATGGTGTATTAAGTGAAATTGTTGAGTTTTTTAACTTGATACTTTAGTTATGGTCTTTATTGTGAAATTGTTAAATTTTATAACTTGGAACTTTTCTTATGGTTTTTGTAGTGAAATTATTGAGTTTTACAACTTGGAAGTTTTGTTATGGTTTTTATAGTGAAATTGTTGAATTTTTTGACTTGGAACTTCTATTGTGGGTTTTATAGTGAAATTTTTGAGGTTTTTAATGTGAAACTTTTTATGGGTGTAATTTTTTATATTTTTAATTTGAAACTTTTCTATGGACTTTATTGTGAAATTGTTGAGTTTTTTAACTTGGAAATTTTTCTATGTTTTTTTATTATGAAATTATGGAGATTCTTAACTTGGAACTTTTGCTATTGTTTTTACACTGAAATTGTTGAGTTTTTTAACTTGTAACTTTTGTTATGATTTTTATAGGGAAATTGTTGATTTTTTTAAATTACAAATTTCGTTATGGTTTTTATAGTGAAATTTTGGATTTTATTAACTTTGAAATTTTGTTATGGTGTATACAGTGAAATTTTTGAATTTTTTAACTTGATACTTTAAATATGGTCTTAATTGTGAAATTGTTAAGTTTTATAACTTGGAACTTTTGTTATGGTTTTTGTAGTGAAATTATTGAGTTTTACAACTTGTAACTTTTTTATGGTTATGATAGTGAAATTGTTGAATTTTTTTTACTTGGGACACCTATTATTGTTATTATTTTGAAATGTTTGAGTTTTTTAATTTGAAACTTTTTGATGGTCTTTGATGTGAAATTGTTGAGTTTTTTAACTTGGAAATTTTTTCATAGTTTTTTATTGTGAAATTGTTGAGATTTTTAACTTGGAACTTTTGTTATTGTTTTTAAACAGAAAGTGTGGAGTTTTTTAATTTGTAACTTTTGTTATGATTTTTATAGCGAAATTGTTGAGTTTTTTTAACTTGCAAGTTTTGTTATGGTTTTTATAGTGAAAATTTTGATTTTTTTAACTTGGAAATTTTGTTATGGTGTATTAAGTGAAATTGTTGAGTTTTTTAACTTGATACTTTAATTATGGTCTTTATTGTGAAATTGTTAAATTTTATAACTTGGAACTTTTCTTATGGTTTTTGTAGTGAAATTATTGAGTTTTACAACTTGGAAGTTTTGTTATGGTTTTTATAGTGAAATTGTTGAATTTTTTGACTTAGAACTTCTATTGTGGGTTTTATAGTGAAATTTTTTAGTTTTTTAATGTGAAACTTTTTATGGGTGTAATTTTTTATATTTTTAATTTGAAACTTTTCTATGGACTTTATTGTGAAATTGTTGAGTTTTTTAACTTGGAAATTTTTCTATGTTTTTTTATTATGAAATTATGGAGATTCTTAACTTGGAACTTTTGCTATTGTTTTTACACTGAAATTGTTGAGTTTTTTAACTTGTAACTTTTGTTATGATTTTTATAGGGAAATTGTTGATTTTTTTAAATTACAAATTTCGTTATGGTTTTTATAGTGAAATTTTGGATTTTATTAACTTTGAAATTTTGTTATGGTGTATACAGTGAAATTTTTGAATTTTTTAACTTGATACTTTAAATATGGTCTTAATTGTGAAATTGTTAAGTTTTATAACTTGGAACTTTTGTTATGGTTTTTGTAGTGAAATTATTGAGTTTTACAACTTGTAACTTTTTTATGGTTATGATAGTGAAATTGTTGAATTTTTTTTACTTGGGACACCTATTATTGTTATTATTTTGAAATTTTTGAGTTTTTTAATTTGAAACTTTTTTATGGTCTTTGATGTGAAATTGTTGAGTTTTTTAACTTGGAAATTTTTTCATAGTTTTTTATTGTGAAATTGTTGAGATTTTTAACTTGGAACTTTTGTTATTGTTTTTTAAACAGAAATTGTGGAGTTTTTTAACTTGTAACTTTTGTTATGATTTTTATAGCGAAATTGTTGAGTTTTTTAACTTGCAAGTTTTGTTATGGTTTTTATAGTGAAAATTTTGATTTTTTTTTAACTTGGAAATTTTGTTATGGTGTATTAAGTGAAATTGTTGAGTTTTTTAACTTGATACTTTAGTTATGGTCTTTATTGTGAAATTGTTAAATTTTATAACTTGGAACTTTTCTTATGGTTTTTGTAGTGAAATTATTGAGTTTTACAACTTGGAAGTTTTGTTATGGTTTTTATAGTGAAATTGTTGAATTTTTTGACTTGGAACTTCTATTGTGGGTTTTATAGTGAAATTTTTGAGTTTTTTAATGTGAAACTTTTTATGGGTGTAATTTTTTATATTTTTAATTTGAAACTTTTCTATGGACTTTATTGTGAAATTGTTGAGTTTTTTAACTTGGAAATTTTTCTATGTTTTTTTATTATGAAATTATGGAGATTCTTAACTTGGAACTTTTGCTATTGTTTTTACACTGAAATTGTTGAGTTTTTTAACTTGTAACTTTTGTTATGATTTTTATAGGGAAATTGTTGATTTTTTTAAATTACAAATTTCGTTATGGTTTTTATAGTGAAATTTTGGATTTTATTAACTTTGAAATTTTGTTATGGTGTATACAGTGAAATTTTTGAATTTTTTAACTTGATACTTTAAATATGGTCTTAATTGTGAAATTGTTAAGTTTTATAACTTGGAACTTTTGTTATGGTTTTTGTAGTGAAATTATTGAGTTTTACAACTTGTAACTTTTTTATGGTTATGATAGTGAAATTGTTGAATTTTTTTTACTTGGGACACCTATTATTGTTATTATTTTGAAATGTTTGAGTTTTTTAATTTGAAACTTTTTGATGGTCTTTGATGTGAAATTGTTGAGTTTTTTAACTTGGAAATTTTTTCATAGTTTTTTATTGTGAAATTGTTGAGATTTTTAACTTGGAACTTTTGTTATTGTTTTTAAACAGAAAGTGTGGAGTTTTTTAACTTGTAACTTTTGTTATGATTTTTATAGCGAAATTGTTGAGTTTTTTAACTTGCAAGTTTTGTTATGGTTTTTATAGTGAAAATTTTGATTTTTTTAACTTGGAAATTTTGTTATGGTGTATTAAGTGAAATTGTTGAGTTTTTTAACTTGATACTTTAATTAT